>ML769533.1:79290-162563 GCA_009733575.1 Gymnopus androsaceus JB14 | reverse complement strand
ATCAATACCTTCGCAAGTCACATGTGAAATGGCCATCTTTTATATTTTTGTTCTGACAATGTTATAACTTGGTACTTTTTAAAGTGACTGAAACTGCAGTTTGAACCGGTTCTTCACCAGTTTGAACAAGTGAGAGCAAAGTAACTTATTTCAATTCAATCAAGTTAACTTATTTTTTCCCACACTTACAAACTTTACTTAGTGAACATCAATTTATGTACTTGGCAAATCCATTATGGCATATTTAACATTGACTTCATAAATCAAACATTCTGTATGCTGTGACCTGTGCCACTGCTTGCTGTTAGTAGCCTTAAGTTATGTAGACTTACATGGTTATGCATTAACATGTGGTCCTCATCAATAAGATGTTGCGTTACCATTAGTCACATTACTTTGTCAATGGATTGTTTGGAATGGTGGTATGCCCCATCACAAGCAGTTACCAAACCTTTACCGTTTTACTTCCAACATTTATTATATTCAAAACCATCCCTTGAGCATTGAACAAAATATAAAAGTGTTCCCATCTAAGATTGTGAGCCTACAAGTCATGTTTGAAATTAGCTCCAGAGCTTAGCACCATACCCATGTATGGTCACGACCATCTAAACACAGTCGTGTTATGAGACGGTAGGACCGTGTCCATACCGGGTTCCACATCATTGTTAATGGAGACAGAATAGGACCCGTCATTGACTGTACTGTAGACTCGGACGGTGGGATGGTGACACTTCATTAAGAGTTATTTGTATCGAGTACATTCAGTGGGCACCGATACATCAGAAATACACCATTAAATCCCAATTGAACCTCATAACTGGGAAGAATGATGTCAGAGCTATTGAGTGATTCAATGCAATGGTTTGGATACATGTAATAGGTATATAAATGATGGTAGACAACAAGCTACAGTAAGTAAATCCTTAGGAACAGTGATGGTATAGTGCTGGTTGCTGCCATGGGGCCAATGAGGTCTATCATCAGCAAAACCTGGATAATGGTCTGCTAAGAGGTTCTGTGGGATCACTGACTTGTATCGCTGTTAGATAGGACCCCAGCTGTTGCATCTCATATCCCACAGGTCACTAATCCATTCACATCCAATTTTCTCAATCCTGCTCTTGCTTGGCACAATTTCTCATTGACAAAGACACATTGCTTTCCCATTCCCAACACTCCTCCAGAATTTCTAGAACTTTATGACCACATCATAACACCATACAACTCATCCACTCTTGCCATTGAACTGACCAGGTGTA
Organism: Gymnopus androsaceus JB14; assembly: GCA_009733575.1. Taxonomy (NCBI): domain Eukaryota; kingdom Fungi; phylum Basidiomycota; class Agaricomycetes; order Agaricales; family Omphalotaceae; genus Gymnopus; species Gymnopus androsaceus. Next base: position 161,301 of record ML769533.1, on the reverse strand, counting down.
ATCCAAAGACAGTCGTGAATCCTTGGGCAATTCCATTGAACATTCCCCGGGCCTGTATCCACTTTTATATCTTCAAAGAGGACTTCCCAACTTTGTTTGACTCAGCCATGTATACGGCTAATTTGGTAAGTCTCCCTACTCCAATTTCAATCTATTCGCACCTATCCGCCAAGGATTTACTATTTGCTGGGTTATCTACCTATTACTCACTGTTATTTGCTGGGATTCCCCCAATTCCCATTTGCTCTTCAAATTTGTTTTTCTTACTCAATCGCGCAGGTTGTTTCCACACCTCTAGGTACCAAAGTTTGTACCATGGACATTTCAAAAGTCCACTGCACCATTCTTCTACATCCCAAAGACAAATCATACATGGTGGTATGTGATCCTGATGGTGAATTTTGGGTGGAGCATTGTTACACGTTCAGTGCTGCTTCTGCCAGCTCCCATTCTGGTATGGTTTCAGGTGCAGGTCATGACATATGGCGGTCGCTTGGTATAGCACCCATTGCCAAGATAGAAGATGATCTTGCTGTATTTGTCTCACTTAATGCCTTGGGATCTTATGACTACTCCAACCACAATGTTTTATTTACTCTCATCTCTGAGCTAGGATCCTTGCTTCCAGATGAGCTCAATCATACTCTATTTTATTATGTTGAGTAACTCACCAGCCCCTGCAGCTGACAGTTCAGTCACAAGCACCAACATTCCATGCTCATTAGTCCCTCAAAATCTCCACTCCTCCCTACAAAACAGTTATCCGTCCTGCTGCCAAAACTGCCAAATTAATCAACTCACCATCCCTTCCTTGAATTCACCAATTCTCCCTCTGAAAATGCTTCCAATCTAGTGCAGGCCAACCCTTGCCCAACCCTATTCCTTTTCCTCAACCACCCAATTACCTTCCTGCCCTTCCAGCACCTTGAAAACCCACCAACAACATCAACCAAATTCCCTTCAACTCAATGTCTGAGCCAAAGACCGTCTGCATGCATGGGCGAATCCATTCTCCATTGAGAGACACCTCGTCAATTCTTCCATTTACTCCTCTGAAATCATCCAAGGACCAATTTGGTGATAAAGCCATTTTTGCAGGTCTTGCAGACTCAACAAAACAATGATATGGTGCAGGTATATTATGTTGGAATCAGTTCTGTGACCAAATGTTGATTCCGGAGAGTCTCCGCATGCCTGCCAGTGAGACTCTCATTATTGGTTTTATTGGTTTTCACATGGGCAAAGTCTCGGGTTCTTGCATTAAGAATTGGTTATTAGGTCTACAAGCTTGGCATTGAACTGGCAGGTGCACCCTGGCCAGCCAATTCACACCTAATTTGTTTTGCACATGCCAGTGCAAGAACTGCTGGAGCTATTCACAAACACCCTCAGCATAACTCTATTACTCTTGCACACATGCTTGCACTTTATGTTGCACTCAACTTCTCCATTCCTTTCCACTGTGCAATCTGGGCAATTGCCTCTATTGCTTTCTGGGGCAGTCACCGCCTAGGTGAACTAACTATCCTCTCAAAGAACAAATTTGACCCCAGATACCATGTATCCCACTTGACCAATATATTTTTCACTACAAATCCCAATTGCTTCCGCAAAGCCGTCTCTTTCAAAATCCCTTGGACCAAAACCACAAAGGAGCTTGGAGCTTCTGTGGCTGACACTGCGCAACACCATTCGCTACAAGCCCTATGCCCTTCCCTTGCCATTGAGTGCCATGTGGCTGCCAATGCCTTGGTACCTCCCAACTTCTTCTTATTTGCACATCTTGATGACCAGGGTATACCCCAAAATATGGTCAAACCTACTTTCCTTGCATTCTGTCCGGATCTGGAAGTCTGCAGGTCTCGAACATGTCCACAGCCATAGTTTTTGCATCAGTGGTGCAGTCAAGCTTTTGCTAGCCAGTGTTACTCCAGAAGTAGTAGCTGCTGTTGGTGGTTGGACTTCTGTTGCTTTCCTACTTTACTGGCACCGATTCGAAAATATTTTACCCACCCATAGCCTCAAAGCTTACAATTCCTCCCTTTGCAAGTAGTATTGCATTTGAATTATTATATTTATTACTACTTATCCCAAACTAGCCAGCCAGCGCCAGATTGGCGCCTATTAGCTTGTTGCTTTTGACTCTCACCGTGGTTGAATTTGTAGCTTTTATCATTTACCTACCCATCCACACCTCTGAATTTCACCAGCTGTACACTACAGCTTTAGTCTCCGCATGTGTCCTTTATTATTTGCCCACCTGCTGTCAGCGACTAGTTCCCCACGACACGAGGTACCAGGCGTCATGACTTTCGACTTAGGCAAAGACAAGAACTATGAGAAAAAGAGAAGAAGATGATATTGAGAACTAGGAGGTATTGACGAGATTGAAGCTAAGGACTAAGCTACAGCTATAACTACTTATATACTAAAGTACGAACCCTAAGCCCATACCCTATACCCTGACCGTGCGGTAGCAATGCATAAAACAATAAAAGACAACAAGTAAACAACAATAAGTAATGTTAGGTCGATCGTACAAGTATGGACATGCTAGCATGTGTTGTGATCGGAAACGATCATACTCCGATCGACCAAACCTAATTAGTATAGCCGCGCGTCTAAACAAGCGCGCGCTTATGTAGATATACAAGAGTAAATAAAGGAAAATGATAAGAAATAGTACCATGTGTTTTGATAAGATAAGAATGTTCGTAACATTACCCCCTCTTTAGGACACGATTTCCACATTGTGCGAGCTTTGCTGTCATTGATTCAGTTGGTATGGAAGTTGGAATGGGTGTCATTAATGATTCAGGAATGGAAGAGAAAACTCAGCATGTGGCTGAGTGACGAAAAGAACAAGGTCCGAACCGATACAGAACGGATCAACATTGCTCTCTCCTATATGGAAGGAGAGAAAGTACGAGACTGGGTAGAGAATTACTACCAACGGGAGTACAATTACGCCAGACTACGCTGGAACTCGACGTGGGTCAAGTTTATTGCTATACTCGACGAAAGATATCTGGATACGGCAAGGCATGCTGATGCCAGAGAAAAGTTTGAAAGAGCTCGTCAAGGAAAGGACGAGACAGTTTCAACGTTCTTTGAACGTTTCGAAGTACTGGTCAAATCGGCGCAGTACAACAAGGATGCACCACATGTTCTACAGAAAATAGAACGTGCGGTAAACAAGCCTATTATCGATAGCATCTATAGCGTCGGTAATCTCCCAACTACCTTCCAAGGCTGGAAGGTAAGAACTGTCGAACTCGACAACCTTTGGCGCAGAAGAAACGAAGCAACCAGAAACTGGGGCTTCGGAAACACAAACTCGTGGCACTCCACCCTGAAAACCACTCCTCAAACGCAGGTGCAGGCACCTAAAGCAACTCCACAAACACCACAACCTCATCGACAAGATGGCACTGGTGTCACCTATGGAGGAAGTGGCCAACCAATGGAGTTAGATCGAGGTAGGGCACGAGGCCCATTCAAGTGTTTTGGGTGTGGACAACCCGGACACATGAAGAGGGACTGCCCTAATAAAAGAGAAACAATACGTCAGGCGTTTACGACGTTAAATGAGGAAGATCAGGCAGAGCTCGGGAAGCTCTGGGGTTTTGTGAAATCTCAACAGTGAACACAGGTCCTGTTGAGTCTCAGTCAATTTCGGACATGGATAGCTCTATATATGTAGATAGTGGTATTTCGTACACGATAAATACACCGGAATCTACCCCTATTTTGCCATTCCCAAAAAAGACTGAAAACCCTGTAAGGTTCGCTCTGAATTCTTCAGAGTGGTTGGTTAATTGTATTCGGACATTGAACGACTCTCGAGCAATCGGAGAATTACGGACTTGGGTCCCTAACAACCAACGACGAGAAATAACGGATCAAACGGTAACAGAAATAAGAAAATTGTCAGTACCCGATGCGGTTGAAGCAGTCAATAACTTCAAACGCAAACGCTTCGTAAGAGGAACAAAAGGCAAGGATCTTAAACTATCGGTCATAATTGAAGACATCACGAAAGGCAATCAAATAGAAGCAGATGCACTTTTAGATTGCGGAGCAACCGGATCATGTATCAATAAAGATTTTGTTGAGAAACATAACATCCCGATCCGAAAACTCCGAATCAAAATTGCCGTATACAATGCTGATGGTACTTTAAATGCCGGTGGATCAATCGAAGCAATGGCAGAAGTTCGTTTAGTCATCGGAGACCATGTGGAAAGAATAGAATTCGGAGTTACCAATCTTGGAAACACCGATATCTTTATTGGTCTCGATTGGCTTAGAGAACATAACCCTAGCATAGAACGGACTAATTCTACCGTTACATTTGACCGTTGTCCCACTCGTTGCGGTTATATACCTTGGTGGCTAAATCCAGAAGAAGGAACCTCCCTCAATCATCTAGAAGAAGGAGAGAGACTCTTTATATTCGACTGGGAAGGTTATGTCAAGGATCACGGACATATACGCGCTATGTCAGAATCCTCTACGGCAGATCAATACGTTAAAGAACACCCTACTGTGTTCAATAAACAAGGATTCGACGAACTCCCTAAACGACGACCATGGGATCATGCCATCGAACTCACACCTGGTTCTAACCCTGTCGACTGTAAAGTCTACCCTTTGAATCTTGACGAACAAAAAGCCTTAGATGAGTTTTTAGAAGAAAACTTACAATCAGGACATATTTGCCCATCAAACTCTCCAATGGCTTCACCATTCTTCTTCGTTAAGAAAAAAGATGGTGCTTTACGACCAGTTCAGGATTATCGAAAACTCAACGACATGACGATTAAAAACCGTTATCCACTTCCGCTAATCCAAGAACTAATCGATAAGCTTAAAGATGCCAAAGTCTTCACAAAGATGGATATTCGATGGGGTTACAACAATATTCAAATCAAGGAGGGTGATGAATGGAAAGCGGCGTTCAGAACTAATCAGGGGTTGTTCAAACCAATGGTTATGTTTTTTGGTCTTACAAACTCCCCCGCAACGTTCCAAGCATTCATGAATCACATCTTAAAACGTCTTATCGATGAAGGACACGTAATCGTATATATGGACGATATCCTTGTATTCACGAACACCATTGAAGAACATCGTCGCATTGTACATGAAGTACTTAAAATCCTTGAAGAAAACGGTCTCTACCTGAAACCGGAGAAGTGTACATTTGAATCACCTCACGTTGATTATCTTGGAATTATTGTTGGAAATGGACAAGTGAAAATGGACCCAAAGAAAGTCGAAGCAATCAAAGACTGGCCAGTCCCAAAGAAGAAACGCGACATACAATCCTTTTTAGGATTCTGTAACTTCTTTAGATGCTTCATCCGAGGGTTTAGTCACGTTGCCAGACCACTCAGCAAACTCACTGGAAATGCAGAATGGTCATGGGGTCCTGAAGAATTTCAAGCGTTTGAAACTCTAAAGAGGAGAATTGCTGAAGACGTTACACTAGTAATTCCGTTAGACAATGGGAAATTCCGAGTAGAAGCCGATTCGTCTGACTTTGCCAATGGCGCTGTATTATCCCAACAGGTTGATGGAAAATGGAGACCAGTAGCCTTCAGATCTCGCTTGCTCAATGACGTTGAACGAAACTACGAGATTTATGATAAAGAAATGATGGCTATTATGGATTCACTATCGGAATGGCGCCAATACCTTATGGGCGCTCGAGAACCATTTGAAATATGGACCGATCACCAGAATCTTCAGTATTTCCGTAAACCACAGAAACTTAATCGACGACAGGCACGTTGGGTTACGGAATTATCAGAGTACGAATTCATTCTTCATCACAAACCGGGAACGTCGATGGGAAAAGCAGATGCTTTGTCAAGGATGACAAACCTCGAGACAGGAGTGAATGACAACAAAGACATCGTTGTTCTTAAACCAGAGTTTTTCATCAATATAATCCGTGAAACTGAGAGTCCAGAAGACGCCATAATCGACAAAATCAAGAAATATGTCAATAACATAGACAAAGCAGTCGTAGAAGCTCTAAACGGAAAAGACAAGTACTGGGTTAATGAACACGGTGGAATTGTTACGTGGAAAAATCGCATCTATGTCCCAAAGAACCGAGAATTACGAGGAGAAATCATACAAAAACACCACGATTCAATCCTCGGAGGACATCCGGGTCAATACAAAACGTGGGAGTTAGTCACTCGTGATTACTGGTGGCCAGGAATGGGAAACGACATCCGAATGTATATAAAAGGATGTGAGAAGTGCCAAGCCACAAAAATTCATCGAAATAAACCTGTCGGACATCTCAACCCTCATAACGTACCATCCGGACCCTGGGAATTTGTAGGAGTAGATCTGATTGGGAAACTACCAGAAGCAGGAGGATTCGACGCCATTGCTGTATTCGCTGATCACTATACAAAGCGAATTAGACTTTTTCCCACTCATATGTCATTAACATCAGAAGGCATGGCACGAATGTATAGAGAAAAAATCTTTCCTATTCATGGCCTTTTCCGAAAAATCGTACATGATCAAGGTCCACAATTCCATTCTGGATTTATGAAAGAACTTTACAAACAACTCGGAATCGAAGCAAACTTTACAACGGCATATCATCCTCAGACTAATGGACAAACCGAAAGAACAAACCAAGAAACCGAACACTATCTTCGTTTATTCATCAATTACCATCAGTCAGATTGGCACGAGTGGTTACCCACAGCCGAATTTGCATACAACGATCGAGTACACTCCGCTACGAAAGTTACTCCCTTCTTCGCCGACATGGGCCGTCATCCCTATAAAGGCACTGCACCAAAAGAAAAGTCCTCTAATCCATCAGCCCAAGAATTTGCCGATAGTATGAAGAAAGTACGAGACGAAGTAGGATCAGCGCTAAAGAAAGCAGCTGAAGACATGACTCGCTATTATGACAAAAAACATAGCGAGTCAAGAGAATACAAAGTTGGAGACAAAGTATGGCTCAAAGGAATAAACATTACAACAAGTCGTCCAATGAAGAAGTTGGATGACAAACGTTTTGGACCTTTCGAAGTACTAGAGAAAGTTGGACGTAGTTCATACAAACTCAAAATCCCAAAAACATGGAGAAACGTTCATAACGTTTTTAACGAAGTTCTTCTCACACCATATCATCCTCCACAATTCCCAAATCAACCCCGAAACACCAATCCACCTCCCGTAGAGATTGAAGGAGAAGAACCAGAATACGAAGTCGAAGAAATAGTTGATTCGAAGGAAAATAAAAGAAGCAAGAAGGTGTCGTATAAGGTCAAATGGAAAGGATATGGACCACATGAAATGACATGGGAACCAATATCAAATCTCGACAAAGCGAAGGATGCTATTAAGGATTTCCATAATAAAAATCCTTCTAAACCACGCTCAAAAGACATCCGAAAACTCGAAATACCCATGTCATTATTTCCCAAACACCTTTTCCGTCCCATCCCTGAATCATTAACGACACCCATTCCAACTTCCATACCAACTGAATCAATGACAGCAAAGCTCGCACGATGTGGAAATCGTGTCCTAAAGAGGGGGTAATGTTACGAACATTCTTATCTTATCAAAACACATGGTACTATTTCTTATCATTTTCCTTTATTTACTCTTGTATATCTACATAAGCGCGCGCTTGTTTAGACGCGCGGCTATACTAATTAGGTTCGGTCGATTGGAGTATGATCGTTTCCGATCACAACACATGCTAGTAGCATGTCCATACTTGTACGATCGACCTAACATTACTTATTGTTGTTTACTTGTTGTCTTTTATTGTTTTATGCATTGCTACCGCACGGTCAGGGTATAGGGTATGGGCTTAGGGTTCGTACTTTAGTATATAAGTAGTTATAGCTGTAGCTTAGTCCTTAGCTTCAATCTCGTCAATACCTCCTAGTTCTCAATATCATCTTCTTCTCTTTTCCTCATAGTTCTTGTCTTTGCCTAAGTCAAAAGTCATGACACCTGGTACCTCGTGTCGTGGGGAACTAGTCGCTGACAGAAGATTGAAGCTAAGGACTAAGCTACAGCTATAACTACTTATATACTAAAGTACGAACCCTAAGCCCATACCCTATACCCTGACCGTGCGGTAGCAATGCATAAAACAATAAAAGACAACAAGTAAACGACAATAAGTAATGTTAGGTCGATCGTACAAGTATGGACATGCTAGCATGTGTTGTGATTGGAAACAATCATACTCCGATCGACCGAACCTAATTAGTATAGCCGCGCGTCTAAACAAGCACGCGCTTATGTAGATATACAAGAGTAAATAAAGGAAAATGATAAGAAATAGTACCATGTGTTTTGATAAGATAAGAATGTTCGTAACACCTGCGTGGGGCTAAAGCCCAGCCAAACACCTTCGCAAGTAGCAAGGGGGATGCAAAAATATAATTTTAGATATCACATTGTATTTTGACCTTAAGGCTTCCAAGGCCCCCCCTCGCCCCCACCTTTATCCTTATATAGTAATTAATTCTCGCACACACTTAACATTTTTTCTCTGCCGCTGTTGCCGGAGCCTAATTTCTGGAATTTCAAAGTGTCCTGAAGACATTTACCATTTAATGTGATGTTATTTCAGGCCAATTAACATAATCGCACTTTTATTACATCAGTTCAGAGTAGTCATGGGCAAGAATCATGACTCTATCTGACTCTTGACTCTTTGCTAGGATACTCTCACTCCAAAACCCATGATCTTAACTCTAGCCACAAGTAGAATCACTTAAGCACAAGTGACTCTAGGATAGGATCACCTAGAGTCAAAAGTCAAATCAATCCAAGGATACTCTAGAGTGAACATTGAATAACCCAATAAGTGTTGTATTAGATGTATTAAATATTAGTATACAACCCTCAGCAGTAGCAATATTGATGTTTCAGACACATTTCACTCACAATACATCATATACAGCACATAGCAAGTATTTAAGAGTGTCCTTGCTAGAGTATCCTAGGTCCCAAACCAGGTGATTCTAACTCTACTCCAGAGTAGAGTCATGATCCTTTTTTTGTGGTATGACTCTATCCTAGAATCATTTTCAAGGATCATGACTAGAGTATCCTTGATGATTCATGATTCTTGCCCATGACTAGTTCAGAGTGTCAGAGCTCTCCAAAAACTTTCTCCCATCCACATTAATAGCACATATTGCCTGCAAGGAGGATTTGATGCTCTCTAGTACAGGATAAATGTGGAATTGTACATATATGGTACTTAAAAGCATCATTCAACATGAAAACAACCACTAAAATGGTCAAAATATCTTGACCTTAAGAGCCTCTGGACCCCCCCCCCCCTCCCCCCCATTGTGATATGGGTGCTTAAATTTCTATATAAGTACTCCTTGGCAAGTAGTATTGCATTTGAATTATTATATTTATTACTACTTATCCCAAACTAGCCATAGTCTGGCTTATCACCATGACCGTGTCTGCACGGCGACACGGGTACCATGACACGGACACGGTCCCGTACCGTCTCAAGCTTTTTTGAGATCGTCTTTTACCGTCCCGGGTGCGATGTAAACGACCGTGACATGGTCAATAACCAAAGACGACATTTATCATTGAGCAGAATAATATTAAAAACTCTTAAATACAGTCCGATAATGTCTAATAATATTCATAACAGTTAATTGCTGGTTAATTGCCTTTTAGAGGCATTTTTGAGCCACATCGGAGCTTTATGACAATCACGTGAGGGTTAAAGCTTCCACAAATTCATCATAATGAGTGCTACATTGATAATTATATTATTATAACACCCTTGAAGGGATTTTGAAGGCTATCAGCACAAGTTCGCGACCTTTTGTTACGCAAAATATTGAGCGCTTAGAGCACGCTTAATTGACCGTACCCGGACAGTAGGTACCCATAGTTAGGTCAAAATCAACAAAAACGGCCGTGTTTTCCACGGTCGTGACCGTACACGGGTACGGTGGTAAGCCCTACAAGAAACCAGTAAGAGGCACCAAGCTCAAGCTGGCACTGGCAAAATGTACACAGATAAGTACATGAATGATGAAACAGAACTAGAACTACAGAACAGTAGGGTCAGAGGTATGTAAGGGTGGGTGAAAAACAAAGAAGCTCGCCATTGAGCTCTAACTGAGAAATCTGAAAGTGAGAGAACACAGGGAAAATATGAGTTTGACGAAGGGCATTTATATGTACGAGAACAATGAGAGGTCAAAGCAGAAGGCGGGCGAGTGGCCCACGGCCACTGATCAATGACCACAATTTTCGGCGCCGCTGCTCGTGGCTGCTTGACCGGTCCACATACTATCTAGATACCCCCAGGTAAAAAACAGCCAAAACCAGGTCGACCAGCTTGATACTGCTCATCGTAATGCTTCAGCGCAAAAATCTGCCATACTGTAGGATTCAATAAATGTTGCCACGGACCCCATACTTCTTCCTGCGCCGCCTCATCAAAAGGATAAGTCATGAGGTAGGGTCCGTTAAAGCTGAACAGGGCTTCAAGTAGCTCCTTTGTCAATGGCTTGCGATCTTCACGAACGACAATGCACTAGACAAGCGACCTGTCAGCAAGACGAAAATTCATATTCAGGCAGGGAGATGCACACTTCTCCAAGATCCCAAACTTGCCACCTTCGCCAATTGGTCAATAATGAACACCAATTTGAGGGAGAAAGACTTACGCCGGTGGCGCGTAACCGTTAGAGGCTTCGATTCTGAGCTTTACAGAAATTTCGTTTGGCCCAGTACTGTTAGGTACTTTGTAAATTATTAGCGGAATCCCACAGCGCTCCGTAACAGGACACTGCTCTCCCTCGCGGTAAATTGGGTGGTCAGGGTCTGAGATCATTTCGTGTTGGAAGAAATTCATTGGGAGCTTCTTCAGCTTCGTAACGCCGTTGTTCGACAGAATGCGGATGCCCCAGACCACGTTCGGGTCGTAGGGCTTGCACAACGGTTGATGAACAGGCCAGTGATCGGCCTGACATCTCTCTGTCTAGACTCGGAAAAAATACATTTTGAGCAGAAATACAAGGTACAAAGAACGGCCACGTACACAGTATGACACCGTCTTACAATTCGAACATTTCTTATACCTAGTGCAACTAGGTTTTGCTCTGCAATTGTTACAATATGTGGACATAACGTGAGAGGAATGTCGAGATGAAGAGAAATCGGGCTTTTATAGAGTTCGAGTATCCACGAGTTCAGTATATACTCGAGGCCCCTAGTACATTACTAAGATAGTCGCAGAACAGTTCCGTCTGGCGTCACGTGCAGTCTCTCAACTTATGGAGCCACAACGAGGTCTTTTCTCAAAAAAATGGCCTTGGGCATCGCTAGAGACCTATTTTCGCTAGCCATGCCCAAGGCCCTTTTTTAAAAAAATGCCTTGTTGTTGTTCCATTGGCGATATAGGTTGCGCAAAGTCATGTGACGCCGGACGAAACTGTTTTGCCACTATCTTACTGCGAACGTTTTTTTCATTTGGCGCTCACCCTAGAAGGCCGAAACTTCTTTTATGGCGTTGAACCGATATGAGAATCCACACATTGTCAAGTAATAAAAAGGGTGTACAGCATGCATAACTATAACTAGAACACAACATTCAGCCCTAGTCCAAGACTCAGAGTTAGAAAGACACCGAGAAGATACTTATTGAAATCTCCCGCTTGTGTGCTCAACATCGGAATCCCATGATACAAGGTTAAGAAATTACCTGAAATTACCGGTATTGTTCTCTGGCAAGGAGTTATAGACACCCAATAGACACCGGCACCTTCGTATTATTGACTGAAAACTGTAAATCACTACTAAAGAAGAGTACGGTGTAGTTGGCAAAATGAACAGTGAGATCTGAGCGTCAGAAGTGTCCCCAATACTGTGGCGTGTTCGCTTCGACCCAAGGATCCTAGTAAGGAACTAAGATTACCTATAGAAGTCTAAAGTATCAACCTTAGTAAGGAAGATATTCAAGGACTTGCGTTATGGACAGACACTACGAGAGCGTGGTTTTCTCCGATTTCATTCTTCCACTCATGGCCATTATGGACCTCTGATAGATATTTAAATTCTCCGCCTGCGGCAGAGATGGACCACGGGAGAATATCGACCATCGAGATCGAGTTGAACGCTGGAGCTCATACTGGAGCTCATAAACTGTTTAGACTGTCAAGCACGCTTTGAAGAGCTAGCTCACTTTGGGTCCTTGAATCCTCGAATTCCAGAAATAGTACCGCCGTAGACATCCGAGTCAATTATATGAAGAACACACGGGCAGATCTTGGGCAGCTCAGTTCTCTTGCAACGATGTGCTCTCTACCAGGCTGTTTGCAAGAGCAGAAGTGGCCGAATAAGCGGCGGAGCACTCGAGAGGGCAAGTATTCTTAGGATCAAGAGCCTTTGCAGGTCTTCTAGGGCCCGCACCAATTACTTGACGAGACGCGTGGATTCGAAAAAAAAAATAGCACACGGTCGAGAATCTATGGAAAAACTGGGATAAAAAAGCATTCTTCAGGCGCAGGAGCGTGTTGAATGACGGTGGAGAGGAGCGGCAGAGAGGCCACGCGGTCTCGTAACTCGCAGGTATTCATGTTATATCGCAATTAGAACATCACCGCAGGACAAATTTGGGCGGAAACTCCCTGACTCAATACACTGGATATTACGGGGACGACGATTCGATCCTAATTACAAGCACCGGGTTTCACGTTATGTAGTCTGAATCTGAACACAGGTAGAAACAATTTTGCATTCTTACCGCTTTCAGAATGAAACCGAGAAGATGTTAAAGTCTCCTGCATCCGCGCTCAACTTCGGAACCCCATTATCCAAGGTTAAGAAATTACCGCTATCATTCTCCAAAAAGTGATAAACACCCGCGCCCTCATATGTGATATTGAATACAGCACTTGAGTTGGCTGAGCCAAACTGTAAATCACTATTAAGGAAGGGCGTAGTGAAATTGGCGATAGCCGTGGCATCGACCACGAGAGCGGCAGAAGCAATCGTGAAGCTATTTCCACTGGCAAGTGTAGGATCTGTGGCATGAATCACAAATCGTTGAGATGGAGTTGTGAACTTGTCGGATGTGGAGGCCGAAGTGCTGAGAGACGAGCCGTTGTGGTAGAAAGCGAAAGGTTCGCGGTGCTTGACTCGATGACAAGATAACGACCTTCGGTGAGAGAGCCTGTGCAGTACCGTAAGAACAACCAGCTGCCAAAATGGAAATATGAAATATGCACGCACCCCGCACAGTCTTGAAGCCTGTTTCAGTGAAGAGCGAGTCGGCTAAAGTTTGCTGCCCGTAGGGAACAGGTGCTTGAACAAAGTCCTCAAACACAGTCAGGCAAAATACGTCCTAGATAATATAATCAATTGTGTTATGAATACTAGATAAAAACGCGCAGACCCCGTCAAGAAGTGAGGTTAAAGGATCAGTGTGGGGCGGGGGAGTGTCAGGCAATGTTACAGCGGAGTAGTCAGGCTGGAACACATTTCATTAACCAATAGTGGAAGGAAAGCATTAAAATCACCTACATTCTCAAAGTCGAACAGATTTGTCAGGTTAGACATATGCTCTCTTCTCCAGGGATTGATATTTGTGTTGGTAAAGGGAGTGCCCTATTGAAAAGCTGTTCAATGGATGTATCATTCAAAGCTTAAACATCATACCCTCGCAGCTGCCCACTGTTCCAAGAACAAGTTTTGCGAGATATGATCGGCAGGTTCTGTGAAAACAATCCCGCCTCGGCTCCATGGCGAGACAACAGTAAACGGTAAACGGAATCCAGGTCCTGTCGGGGTTGTCTCCCCTGTGAAGGGATTCTGTGGAATCGATGAATTATGGATCCAAAGTAAAAGAGAAGAGAAGCTCACGATGATCCATTCACCTGTGGTATTCGGCGGCCTGCAAGGTATTTAGCATGAGAATACATAGTCAGTGGGGGAATTAAACATACGATGTGAAGGGTATAACGCTATAGATTGTCTATCTTAGTATTGACAGGTAGTTTGATATAAGGATGGACTTACTGATCACCCCATCCTCCGGTTTCATCAAAGGATATTATCAAGATGGTCTTGTTGTACTTGGGAGAGTTAACAATAGCTTCAACCACTTCCTTCTGAAGCCAAGCACCATCAATGGGGCGGTAAGGCGGGTGCTCAGAGAGTTCGGCAGGGCCTGTGGAAATCGAAGTCTCCAAATGAGTTGCTGAGAATATGCTGAAAGGTGACAAGAAACATACCAATATAAAACGAGACAGCTGGAAGGGTTCCCCTTGAACACATGGTGAGCTTTCAACGCAGGAAGAGATAAATATGCAAAGTCGTACTCAGCAGCATGTTTCTTTAGCAAGTCGAGACCACCTTGCCAGTTTCCACCTCCATTCATGGATATCCCTTTTCACGAATGCATAAGTTTCCTTACTATAACGAACATATTTTTGGACAGACCTTGCTGAGCGAGCGCAGAAGTTGCATTATTGTCTGCCAGATCCTGCCAAAAGTCGAAGCTGACTAGAGGATTGTCGCCGAAGCTAGATGAGGCTATAATAAGATTTATACCACGCTAGAACAGGACATGATGCACTTGTCGTATGCTTGGTACTCCTTCCACGAGATTCCCGCATCCTCCAGGAATTCTGGAGTAGTTTCCCAATCGTACGGGAAGCTTTGGCGCGTTTCAGCTAACTGTGCGCATGGAATGAGTACTGAAAAACGCACCAACTATAATCAGGTGGAGATTCTAGCTCTGTACCATTCTCGAGTGTCAAGGTAAGACTGGAGCATCCTGGTGACCCGTTATTATCCAAGACAGGACCTTGTGTTGTGTTAACGCTGCCTCCTGCTACACTAGAAGGATTCTTCAGCTTTAACTATCAACTTCGTAAGTTTGATACGAACCCTATGCTGCCACTTTGCCATATGACACGATTGGGGTTTGTCGACTGTAGGAGTTGATTGACGTCGATTTATTGAGTGACCGACCATTCAAAGAACTTACGGCGATAACTCCCTGTTGATACATGTCACCCACTGTCCATCCTTCAGCGATAGCAAAATGAACAGGGAGATCTGAGCGCCGGAAGTGTCCCCATGACTGTGGCGTGTTTGCTTCAACCCAAAGATCCTGAGTAATGGGTTAACGTTACTGACGATGGAAGCCTTTCAAGAATGACATGCATTTTGTCCAGAAGCAAGTGCAGCATGGTTTTCTCCCCAACCATTCGAGCCTCCATCCATACATTGCGTGCCGTTGACAAATTCTCCGCCTGCAGCGGAGATGTACCACGGGAGAAGGAAGTCGGTATCGTTTGAGAGAAACGAGCTGACTTGTTGATAGAATACCGATCGGTTGCCATTGTTGGGATCTATTTGAACGCTAGGATGGATCCATAAACTACTCAGCAAGTCATTTTAAAGAACTTACTTTGGATCCTTGAAGCCTCGAACTCCAGCCATAGTACCCTAGACATTTTAGATGATTCAGATACAGAACTCGATATAAACTCACAAAGTAATGATCAAACGCTCTGTTCTCTTGCATGAACAGCACGATGTGCTCAACCTCTGCCAGGCTATCTGCGAGAGCAGAAGTGGCCAGATAGGCGGCGACGAGGGCACTCGAGAAATAAAGCATCCTGGCGAAGTGCAAGTTTGTTGATGGCGAGCCAACTTTTTGGCCATTATATAGGAGAGTATTTCTAGATAGAAGCATCGACAGCACATGGTCTCGTTTGCACGTTTGAATCTGAACTGTCCAGTGAACAAGAAGTAGCGCTATAAATGGCGGCAAGCAGAAGCGCCCAATCTCATGTGGTCTTGATGTCCTCCTTGAACTTAAACCACAATGAAATCCTTTGCTGATCTACGATGGGGATCGCTGTCCCTTCCTGGAAAGTCCTGCCACCTATAATCCTATTTCTCCTTTTCGTGCGCTTTTCTCCGCTGGATTTCAAGTTGAACAGTATACGTTCCTTCATCTTTCCGCCAGAAGACGTCTCGAGATTTCATTTGTCTCCAGCCAGCCATTCTTCACGCTCAGAAACGACCAGAATATACAACTTCACTTTGGCCGAAGACATTCTATCGCCTAATGGTGTCCAAAAGACTGTGTTTACTATCAACGGTCGGTTCGAGTTGCTTTAACGACTTCTGCAGTCTGACTCTTTCCAGGCTATTCCCTGGACCTTCAATTGAAGTTAGGTCTGGTGATCTACTGGTAGTGAACGTATACAATCAGCTCTCCGAGGGCACCAGTCTGCATTGGCACGGTATCAAACATTCATCAGGTATGTGGCTCTAGTGTAGCTTTGACCGTCGATTAATGTCTTGAACTGCAGGAAGAAACTCGCAAGATGGTGCTTCTGGCGTTACGCAGTGTCCAGTACTCCCTGGTGCAAATTTCACTTATCGTATCCCAATCTCACCAGACCAATCCGGGACCTTTTGGCAAGTAAACCTGCACTTAACTTTGTACACAATCTCATGACCTGACAGGTACCATTCGCACCATTCTACCCAACGAGCCGACGGTCTCTTTGGAGCGCTGATTATACATCCGCCTGTTAAACACGAAGAAGAATCGCGTCCTCATCAAGATGAGTTGAGAGGGATCAAGTTGACGAGAAGAAGCCGTGAACCTTTTGATGTCTTGGACCAGGTTATGCTTGTTGGCGACTGGTATCACCGTTCAGGCAGACAAGTTGCGGATTGGTTCCAAAGTCTTCGCTCGCATGGGAACGGTGCGATTTACTACTGTCCTTTTTCTGCTGCTAAAATGCTTACCATCCAGAGCCGGTTCCAGACGCTGTTCTCAACAACGGACAGCAAGCTTTTGATTGCACGAAAAGTCTCGCCAAAATTGTTTGTGATCCCAAGAAAGGTAGCACACCAATGTTTGTGCTTGATCCTCAAAGTAGAAACGTCGTTCGCTTCATTAATCCTGGGTAAGAGATGTCTATAGGATATCATGGGTGAACCGACGCTGAATCATAACAGCTCTATAGCTGAAATACATCTATCTCTCGATTCCCATCTCTTGCGTGTAATCGAGGCTGATGGGACACAAATTCAGCCTGTGCTCGTCAAAGAACTGACCATTGCTCCTGGACAACGTTATGCAGTCGAAATTATTCGGGTTAACCACGACGCATCCCGGAAGTTTTGGTTGAGACAGCGAGTGAACTATGAGGACTTTAAGTACCCGTATGATAATTGCTACGTTATTCTCTCCGAGCGCTGATTCATTTCATATCTTCAGAAACGCTGCGTTAGACCTCGAGTCAAAGTCTATCATGAGTTACGGCTCTTATCGAGACTCGAGTCCACCCAGCAGCCAAAGCTGGTCCTCTATAGCGGAAAGCGAACATCTCGACGCCTTGGCGCTTCAACCTCTAGACCCGTCGGCTCGTGTACTACCTTCTGCAGAGGGTGTAGTCATGATGTACGTGACCACGATGGTACGAACTTCCACTGGAAACAGGCCTTTTGGATACGTGAACCAGACCACCTGGAAGCCCAGCCTGGAGAACCCCGTTTTAGCTCGAGCAGAAGCTGTCTCGTCTTCCAAGGAGCTCATTGTCCCTATCAAACCCGGGAACTCGTCTCTGAGATCGGTCGTTATGGACATTATCGTCAACAACCTTGAAGACGGGCCCCATCCATTCCATCTTGTGCGTTTGTACAGATTTTGCGCTCAAGGAAGGGCATCTGCTTATCATGTTGTAGCATGGACACCATTTTTGGCCTCTGTACACTTATGAAGCGCCGATGGGGGCGGGTTCGTATAAATGGGAGCGGCCGCCAACTTTGCCTAATACTGCTCCCGCTCTGCGGGACACCTTCGTCATCCCGGCGAAAGGACATGCAGTATTCAGAGTCAAATTTGATACTCCTGGAATGTGGTTGTGTGGGTTCAAATTTCGGGAATTCAGCGATGCATGAGGATTACTGACTGCTTTTCTGTCTCTTACAGTCCACTGTCATGTGCTCGTTCATCTGCATGCTGGTGCGTCTCTCGCTTCCTTCCTTCCCTCACTTCCTCATACTGAATGGCTCTTTTCAGGTATGGGGATGATATTCGATGTCATGAATGATCATTTAACGGCGGAGGATAGGATGCATGCAGCCAGTACTTGTATGATGTCCAATGAATAACATTGATCATGATGTGTTTATTTTTCCGAGCGGGTCTTTACCCTGCAAAATCGATCGCAAGACCTGCAACTTCGAGACCGGGTCGAGACGAAAATTTGTGCTGGAAAACTCGAGTGAAACTTGATCAACTCCCGCCTAGACTCTGACCGAGCTTTCGTACTATGGGTCACCGTTCGCTCCTTCACAGACGAATTATTAGTGCGAACGTGATGGTTAACGGCCCACCCGCAATATCGATCTATTCACTTCCAGTGCTCCTTTTGAAAAGAAAGTGCCAGGTATTAGATCGAGAAGCTTTCAATTTCTTTTTCAAAGACTACAAACGCATTTCAACTCGGAAAATCAGGTTTTTCAAACTTTAATGATTGAGTTCTGCCTTGCAGTCTTGGTCCAGAGCTCCTCGGAAACCTCTTGGAAACTGGAGAAAAATCCGCAACAAAACCGGATTTCACTCGCATTGCCAGTTTTGCGACGCGACCATCGCAGAATTAATCCTTGTGCCTGAGGTACCAGCAGGTCTTGGAGGAGCTTGCAGTCTGAGAGCGGTTAAATGTTGTACGGGAAAGTATAAGTATATAAATCTGCTCTTCTGGAGGCTGAGCAGCTCTCTACTACAGAATGCGCTGCGCCCACAGAAACATTATCGCTTCCTCGTATGTCTTGTAGCATGCCTTTCTCCAACATTGTCGCTGACACTTGGGGCCCTGCGTACTCTCTGAGGACCGACTACTAGCGCGGTCATTGGAACTACTTTCTCTTTCACCTCTGGAAATCCCCCTCCCGTACCCGAGACGTACGTGTTCGTCTTGAACAATTTTTGTAGTCCTGTGTTGATAATGTAATCCAACAGTGATCTCTACCTCTGGCTCGGTATCAGCAACGGTACTAGTGGCCTCATTCAGGCTGGTGTCGACCAAGGCGCAAGCCAAACCTAGTAAGCCGTCGATATCCTTGGGGGAAAAGACCAAACGGCTGATATTCACTCCTAGCTATGGAGCTACCCAAACGCAATGGTGTCTGAGCGCGAGCTACTTTGGGTGAGTCAGGAAATTCTCGATATTCCGAGAGTACGGTAATTTACTGTTCTGGTCCTTTCGCAGCATCGATGGGCAATCAAACGGTCCCTACGTCGCCGTCGATGGGGACACCGAAATTGACGTATCATACACGATTGGTATAATCACGCTGATAGGAGTTGAACGATGGACATTCTTGGTAGCTTGACGGCGTTACTTGGACTCAGACCGTCTCCGTTGGGTATAAAGTTGTGTCTACTTTGACATGATGATGTCTTTCACGCTGGAGGACGGACCTTTGCTCGAGGGTGGATGGAGAACTGGAACCGAATGCCAGCAAGTTGACACAGGTACGCCACATTTCTGAGGAATCGCGGAGTCAAGAGAGACCAAAAGAAAATATTTGTTTTACACGAAACGCCAGCGAACAGGTAATGATTGCTGGATTTATTGAGCTCTCTTGACTCACTCGAAATATCAGCAATATTTGCATGCTGAGATTATTTATCCAAGCCCGACCTAAACTCTCGAAGGAGTCATAGTCCCTGATGGAGATCACAGATGATGGCCAAACTTGGACCATCGCTTCTATCGTTATTCCAGTCTACACGGCGCCTCCTGGTAACGACGACAGAGCTCGCTGCCTACATGTCTAGCCTCAAAACGTTCTTGAGCTCAATCACTGGTACCATAGGGGACATAAAATATAAATATTTTGCGGTACGTGAACATTTGACGATGCTACCTAAGGACAACTTTCAATGATTCAAATCATTTGGCATCTTAGCAGGCTTTCCTCGATGCATATCCCATGTACTCTTTGAGCTTTAGGGCTGATAGTACAGTGTTCTCGGTCATTTGACCGACTTATAATCAAACGTCGCTGTATCCACTACCGCGACTGGCTCGAGTCTATGGTTACATATAGTGGTCGGCTTTGTAAGCGCAACCGAACGAGCGCCCCTGAGCGCCCGCTGCAGCATAGCCTTTTCGGTGTTACCATTTTGGACCGTATTTCATTTTTTGATTCGCATCACGTCGGCGGTCGCGTATGGCCGGCACACATCTTTGCAGGATTTTCGGAAGACTGTTCAAGCATCGAGAGCTTCGAGAGCTTGTGCAGGGACGCGAAAACCCAGCGAATTGTATCTTGGGCAGCTATCCATGTTCGTTCACAGCCTTTTTGTGGGGCAGAGGTCAGAGCCGGCACATACGGATGTTTTGATGGCGCACCAGGGTCGGCCGCGTTTCGGATTTTTCTCCATACATAAGGAAATTTCAAAATTGAAACATTCTTTTGCCACTCCCAACCTATTCCGTCTGGCTGTTATACGCTGCTCGGCTCTCACAGACAATGGGCGACGTAGTATCTGAGATCTTCGATGAGGCCATGCGCCCATCTGTAAACTCACTGATAGTGCGCCTAGATTTTGTCCGCCTGTTGAGGAAATATCTGACCTAATTTTCGTGTTTTCAGTTCCAGTTCATATTCTACGGCACGTTCATACTTATTCCTGGTCCCTGTGCTCATCAGTTAACCACATCCACATAGGTGCCTATGTGGTTTTGGGAGGGGTGTATGTTTCGTTACAGCTCCAGCAAAAGGAGGCGCATAAAAGGTTTCAACATCCATTTTATCCCATTTCCTTGCTCGTGCTGTTTGTGTTCGCAACAGCAGGCATCATTCTTTCTACGTTCGACGTGGAAAATGTGATTCAAGAGTTCATTGTTGTTGGATTCACTGAGCTAGATCCGACGAGCAGACAGATGGACCTTATAAATTACAGGTGTGTTTATTCATCAAGCTGGGAATGTGAATTAAAATTTTCGCTTTAGGACGGCTATTGGGGCCATTTATGGAACTGCAAAGTGAGTTGTCTCATTCCTCATTACCTGACTTGAAATTGAATAATATTCTCAGCTGGCTCGCCGATATGATTCTTGTTTGTATCGCTCGTTCACTTTCTGATGCAATTGCTCAATATGCTATAAGATAGGTTTATCGTTGCTATCATGTATGGAATGGAAACATTTGGGTCACTGTCATTCCCCTTGTATTATCCGTCCTCAACGCTGGTACGAATGGTGTTTTCTAAGCACACCTAGTTTCTTGACTGATGATATTCGAATTTTTAGCCATATCGTACGCCGCTACGGCGACCATCCAAGGCAGGCGCTAACGAGCTTTTTGCCACTGGAGAATCGCATGAGGTTACAGTGGGGGACAACCTCAATTTTGTCTTTTTGGGAATAACCGTGTTCTGCAATCTTGTTTTGACCGGTTTGATTGGTGCGTCGATTTGGTTTTGAACGGATGCAGGCTTCTTATACACCCCTTTAGCTGGCAGAATTTGGTGGTTGAACAGAGTTCACAGCCGACTGCTGGGTACTGAGGGAAACGATAAGCGACTAAGTGCAATGGCTACCATGTTGTATGTCCTTCATCATTTCTGAACATATCACGATGCTCATTTATTCTGCTAGTATCGAATCGGGAACTTTGTACCCGATAGCTCTCATTGTCTGCCTAATCATCCAAGTGAAGGGCTCTACGGCTACGATGGACCCTATTCTCCTTCAAATCGTAGTGCGTAATATTCTCATCTTTATCATGTTCCGCCATGAATGACTTTTGCTTAGGGAATTGTGCCTACACTCATCATGGTTCGCACTGCGCTTGGTCTCGGAATAGATGGTGCACCCCCACCTCAAGATGAGGAAACTGAGCTGGAGGCTGAATTGAGGCCCTCTTCCCGCTACCCCACAGACGTCAAGGGTAAATTACCCAGTTCATACCCAGGCACATCAACCTTTGTCTCGGAATATGCATCAACTCCTTTGAAGCTCGAAACATCGACTTTGGGTAGCTCGGAGCGCCCAACCGCGTATGGTTATAATCATGTTCGAACGATGTCGGAGAATCCTGACCAGACAGAGTCTCCGGCGTACGACTATAGGGAGACGGGAACAGGATTCAGGCCGGAGAAGATGTTATCGGAACTGAAATATGAGCCTCCGGTATCGCTGACGCCGAATAGGTCCATCAGTGAAGCTGGGCCAGCTGAGATTCCGTCTTCGTCTTCTCGAAACCAATATTACAGTAATGAGAAACTTCAGCCTGTGCGCCATTCCTACCAAAGGGATGATGCAGTATGAATTCGGAAAACTGCTGGTGATAATGATATTATACCAAGTACCACAGTCTCTACACGATATCATATTTATGTATACGTCGATGCTATAATTTATATACATACCTCTCTTGGATATGTTGTACAAAATAAACCTAAGTGCGACTGTGGCTTCTCGAGTCTAAGGGAGTGAAGAAACCAATCGGCGATCACTCAATGAAGGACCTATTTGGACCTGTAGTATCTCTGCCGAACCGAGTCGTGTGTAGATTAAGAGCACCGGCCGTGCTCTGTTAAACGAATTGACGACAAGTTCGTCGTATGAGCAATCCAGCCTGATTGAACAGATGCTCGAGAATGAGTAATTGTCATTCAGCAATGATATCGAGTGCAACGGTAAGCTCATCCATGAAATATACATCTCAGGCGGCAGTTCGCTGTATTCCATCTAATGAAATGTCCAAGAGCCTTAGGATGCACGCAGATACAGCGAATCACCCAATATTTCGACAACGCGTTCACTTGAACAATTTTTTTTCGAGTTAACTGTAGTAACAAGCTGTAACAACTTGAAGGAATACCGGGGACGACTGGATGGCGAAAAATGTGAGGACAGCTGTGAGGACAGCTGTAACCTTGTCTCCCGTAGGCAGACTCTCGCAAGCAAGCAAGCTATATTTAGAGTCTGCACAAATTCACGCCGCGTCACCAGGACCTCGATTTTCAAGTGCCTGCCGTTTCTTTTTATATCAAGTATCCCCTTATATATCGAATATCTCCCTTTTGGAATGATGGCTCATCACCAGTAAGCGCCAGCTCCTTGCTCGTTTATTTCTATCTCTGTGAGCGTACGATTCACGTTCAATAATGATTTCTTCACATAGACATGTATGGCCATCATTAGAGCTGAATTGGTTAGATAGTGAGCCCATTAACGTGTTCACATAGGACTCGCGTCGAAAATTTTTCTAAAATTAGGCGCTCACACGTGAGTGAAACATCGAACTGCGGTTAGGGCCTATTAATCTTGATCAGACTAGCTGTAACCCTTCCCTTGAAAAATCAATGCTCGGAGGCCCACTAGAAACAAAAGAGGAGCATTGAGCGTCACATCCAAACCTTTGAATCTCGAAATGATCATGGCATGAAGAATGACATTAATGAAGACCGGAGTCGAATATCACCTCGATTGGGCGTACTTGAATGAAAGGGAATCAATCTGGTTTTTGAACGAGTCTAGCGTTGCTTCTCAAAGACTTCGGTCGTGACTGGGGATAGTAGAGGATGGAGCTAGATGGGGATCGACTGTATATGTAGCGGGAAGGCCAGTAACATTCGAGTTGCGACTGCTGAATTCTTGGGAAAAGATTGTTCAGGATACAACTGAAACGAGAACAAAATACACGTACCTAAGACACCTAGAAACCGGCCTAAAAAGCTTCTTCTCCCGTAGATAAAGAATCCGATGCTTATCTTCCGTTGTACATGAAATGCGCTAAAAAAAGAGTTGACGACGTCGCCAAATTGCTTAAGGGATGGAAGCAGAGACCTTGGAAGCATTAGGCTAAGGGTCTATACCTTCAAGCTGATGCTCGATGAGATCCTGAGAGCCTTGACTAAACCATACTTGATACTTGATGCACTTGTAACAACCGTATGGAGAGAAAGAGATTGTCGAGCGCCTAAATTATCGCCTAATGTCTTCATCTACGTCCACCATGAAAAGTCGAATCGATGTATTCCTTTTTTTTGTTACTCGTGTGGTTCAATGCTTATTCATTTTTGAACAGACTCTGAAACGATTAGCACTTTCTGATAATGAAAAGCTTGCAAAACAGGCCGTCTCCGTTCTATGTTCAGATCTACAGCTTGCATCCCTTGAAATAGTCCCGACGCTTCTTCGCTTTCTATCACAACGACGACCGTCATCATTAACGGATGAACTCGTCGACAGATCACCACCTCCGGATTCCGAGAACATGATCGCAGCCAAAACATTTGGTACGATAACTCTCTGTTTGACAAAAAGCGGAGGAAGTCAACAGGCCGTGTCCTCTATTCGAGAATATTGGTCCGCTCTACATACCTGGGCCTCCTTCTTGGTCACTTCCTATGTCCACCATGATCTCATAATCTACGGGGATCTTGAGGAAACCTCCTTGGTAGTGATGAAGCAAGTCCTGAGGTTATATGTCTATCTCCTGGCGGCTTCAATCATTCGTCCTGAAGAGCTTGAAGCCATTGACGGAGCAGCAGATTTTTTCGTTCGCATACACATCTATGCTCTTCTTGTCGATTCATCTCGGATATCGACTCGGACATTGTCTTCGGATCTAGGCGTGTTGTGCAAGTACATATCGGACTACTCTTCCCACATTCTTTCTGCAATAGAACGCGACTGGGACATTTTCTGGTGCAAAATTTATCCTCGAAGCGTTCGGGACTTTGATCCCAGCTTATATCCGCTCATGGCTCGGGTTCTTTCTCGTCTAAGCCTACAAAGTCCTTTGAATTACAGCATACTACATAACTGGTTCCGTGTTTTTGCCCGTTTGGGTACAGTGCCCCAATATTACGCATTGCACCAGCGTATACTGCCCTATCGCCCTGTTTACTTTACCACCCATATTATCCGACAAATCAGCTCTCACTCGAAAGAATCCCTCGATTACCCAGAGGTTTTCTCAACGTGGCGGTGGAGCATGCAGTATCTTCTTATTGCTTTCGATTATGACGGGTATGACAGTGTCATAGTGGCGATCAAATCCGGCCTTATTCGAGCCCTGTGGAAAATAGGGCAAGCGTCAGTGACAAAGAGAATGACGCTTCACCCTGAAGCCTGAAGTTTTGCAACTGTTTGGAGATCTAGTTGGTGCCATTTCTGCTACGTCCCTTTATCGCTCCATTCAGAAGCCATTGAAAGTAATCTTGGATGACTTTTCATTGGAGGAAACCTCCGAAGCTGTCTTCAAACGGATATGGGGGCGATTCAAGAACTTGGTTGATGAAAGAATTGAGCTGAGACGTAGATGGGAGTCTCTGGGTTTCACATTTTGCTCGAATACAGAGGTACTACTTGTGCTCACCTAGTAAAGAACATTGTGCTGAATCGGCGTTCATAGTGCTGCGCTCCTCCCAACATCAAAGTCTATCGTTGTATGGGATGCACCGTCGCATTCTATTGTAGCCACGTATGTCAAAGGTCTCACTGGATTCAGAAGCATCGTCAGGAGTGCCGTGCGCATGTAAAGAATCGAGGAGGTGCGCATTTTTCTTCCTTAATCAAACATTTAATCACCAATGTGTTTGCTACTGCAGACGGCATTCCCCGGCCTCTTGAGGATCGAGACCAACAGCTAGCTGATTCCATGTTGGAGTCGGAACTCTGGCATATCCGCCCCCGCCTCCTTCAAGCGCAAAATGACCACCGAAAATCTCTTCCAGTTTCATCTGCTACCATCACTCTTGTGACATACATCGACATCAGCATATCCAAGGAAAAGCTTGATACCAGGATTTGGACGCTAGATTTTGCTAAGCAGGTCGGACCTCATTCAGATTTAATTTTGGATGAATTCGTGCAGACGCTTGAGCAGGAACAGCAGGAGGGGATGGATGTAGGTCCGCTTGTGCTTGTGAAAACGCCTTATCCTGGGCCAATGGCGTTCAAAGCAATGATCCTCTCAAAACCGGCCATTGAGGTTCCATCGCATAATATTTCTCCCATGAAGACATATGTACACTAAAGTAGGTTGGCCAAGTATGTTTGAACTCACTACTTAAACTAACGCAACTTTTAGGTAAAACATGGCCCTGTATTCAAGGTTGTAGCAAGAGATTATCAAAAATCTGCCACTCTCCTCCAATCAATTAGAAATAAGATTCTGAAGTTGAATCATTTGAGAATTGCGTACGGAGTATCGAAAACCGACAACGGGTATCTTGATAATCCGAAAAAAAATTCATATAACACGCTTTGACTTGCTAATTTGGGAGACCCGCATATCCGGATAGCCGATTTCCTGTCTTCCTTCCGACTTCTCGAGAATATAATATGGCGAGTTATTCTACGAGATTTAAACAGTATCTTACTCAGCGCATTTTTACACACCCTTATTAGATTGATCTTAATAATCTCTCTTCTTATTCAGCTTGTCCTTCTACCAGGTCGATACTTTCTTCAATCCACCCCGTTTAATCTGGGCTCATCCATATGAGGACGAGCAACATCTCCAACTGCATCCAGAAGACTGAGGCAAACTCCAAGCCTGGATGGTCAAGTCAAGGAAATCCTTGTCACGGTCCCCTCTGCCTTACATCAGAGATGCCAAATATTCTTCCCAAGATATTAAAGAGTCTGAGGCTGCTAGTCGAGGGACTTATGATGATCACGACAGTCTTGTTACTGGAACCGCGGGCATGAACAAAGACTCGTGTAAGGGCGATAAAGGCAGGATGTTTGAGAGGCCACGGGCATAACTATGGCTCCACGGGGGGCAGCTGGAGGGGGGTTAATTAAATAGCTTCGTAGGGGGAGTTGAGAAACATATTGAAGGAAGTCTGGTGGGAGAGCGAAATGGCAGAGGTATTCGTGGGGCCATAGTCAGTGCTATCTCACCAGAGAGTAGCAATGCTATCGCGTCAAGGGCTTCCGCTCCGCTAATGGCTTTGGGCAGACGCGCTATGGTGAGTAAATGCTCTTTTTTTTCGAGTACGATGTTTCTAAATGGCTAATTTGAATCATTTCAGTGTCGAGAAGGAGACTGAACACAAGATAGACCGCCATCAGAAGAACAACAACCGTAAAATGCAGCGTCACCAGGAGAATGGAAAAAATGTTTTGGTCCCAGGTTTTATGCGCCGCCGACAACTACTAGGAGTCGAACTGACTACTATGCCTAGTCAATATGCGTAAGGACCACCGCCTAATGCATATGCTCCTTGTCCGCAGCAATAACGGTATGGAGGGAGTGCAGCTCCATTACTTGATGGAGTTGCGACAGGAATTGTTTTGGATAAAACATTCTGATTGTAGGCAGAAGAGAGGAAGGACTAAGATCCCGCTTTCAGACACTTTTCCTTCTTGAGCGTCTGCTGGTAGTTTGATGTTCACTGATACTTCCTTGTACATATGTACGGTACTTATCTTCTCATGATACAATTGCATCCAGTATCCAAGTTATCGCCACCGGAATAGTCAGGAAAGTAATCTTTCATGGGTATGGTTTGCAACTCTCTCGCAAAAATATCCATCTTATTGAGAAAGGAGAAAGAGGACCCAGTTGCCGATACATGTCTCTCTTTTACGAAATAAACCGAAGTGATTGTGGTTTCTCGAGTCTAAGGGAGCGATGAAAGCAACCGGGGACCACTCAATTGAAGGACCCGCAGTATTTGGGACCTGTAGCTAATTTCTACTACTGAAATCACCGAACCAACTGGTATGTGAGTGTGCATAGATTAAGCACGAGCACCGACGGTACTCCGTTCAACGAATCGACAAGTAATCAAGTATGAAATCCGGTTACAAACACCCAAGTACTCAGATACTCGCATCAGCAATCGCTGGCGTCCGTCCAATATCGTTTGAAGCAACCAAACAAAAAGGGCGAGGTTAGGTAGTTTGGTTGTGAAAGTAGGTAAGTAAGTAATTACTGTAAGAACATGAACATGATGACGTTGAAATAAGTTATGTATAGGGGAAGATAATAATACGTTTTGGGTCAAGCAAGCAAGAAGATTTTTCGTGAACGACCTGATACAACGACGGGAGTCCTCGGTACTTCGAGTGATGAAGATAAATAAAGAGAAGGATAAAAAACCAAGAAGTTCTCGAGTGTATGCGTAAACTTTTGATCCTTTAAACACCATAAACCACCCGTAAATGAATGAAAAAGAAACCAAGAACAAAAGAAACAACAACGAATGAGCTAACGAAAACCCAAACCCAAAGAAATACAGACAAAACGTCCTGCAGTCGCCTACACCAAAAGCACTAAAACCGCTACTGCCAACGCCATCCAAAACGTCCTCATCATCCACACACAATCCATCGCAATCGCGCCATTCCCCGTTGAATCTGCCAGCGAGCTAGTCGACTGCTGCGCATAAGAGCTTCCACAGGCACTAGCTGCCAAACTCTGGGCTTTCGCATACACCGACGCCAGTTCCGACATTTCTGATGCATTCGCATTGAGGGCATTAACATATAGGGACATCAGAGACTTTGTGCAAGAGGAACATGTGAGAGTTGATGTGTTGGATAGGCTGACGCCCTCGGGAAGAGAGTAGAAGTAGAGATCGGAGGGGTTGGTGTTGTGGGCGGCTTTGACGTAACAGTAAGAATCGGTCGAAGGATCGGTTAGGCAGCCGGTGCTGTAGGTGAGTGAGTAGGATTCCAAGGCTAGATGAAAGGGTGTGAGTTGAAGATGATATTTTCGGGAGGGTGAAGGAATCTCATCTCACCTTGTAAAGTACTAACAGCATTCAAATTATTAGCTGCTAGATCTGTAGCACAAGCTGATTGGAGGGATGACGCAAACGTCGCCATGTTAGTTGTACACTGGTCCAGGCCCAGTGTCGGATTACATGTGCCCCAGACGACATCATTCAGAGCCGACAAGTTTGATTGAAGCTATGGCACGCCCAAGAATCAGACATGGAATAGAATGAACTAACAGAAGCAACGTACATCCGCAAAAGTGTCACTGGTGCTTTGTAACAGTCCAAAGGGCCTGCAACTCCTAAAGCTATCCGAGTTGGTCATGGTGAGGAAGAAGTTGTAACATGACTGGGTGGAGAAATTTTGAGCAATATCAGAGTCCCAGGGTTGCGGGAATGGGGTAGGAAGGATTGGGGCTGAAATTACAAGTTAATAAGTGAGCAAATCATATAAAACAAAAACGTACATGTGGTAGGAACAGTCGGTAAATTTTGTGCGGTCGCCGGTATGGTTGACGTCGCCGTCGTTGAAGAGGTAGTGGACGCCGAGGTCGCCGTAGGAGTAGCCAGCTCGGACGCCGTCGCTGATACACCAGAGGCAACGACGGTGGTTTGACGCCGCAAAACACCCTCCTTCGATTCTACCACAGTGGCTTCAGTCGGAAGCGGGGAAGCTTGATGGTGAGCGTGATGATGGGGATGTGATGACGAGTGTGGTTTCAGCCCATCCAAGACGAGCTCGAACATGTCGTGCTCATGCCCATGATAACCTGC
This sequence comes from Gymnopus androsaceus JB14, assembly GCA_009733575.1. Classification (NCBI taxonomy): domain Eukaryota; kingdom Fungi; phylum Basidiomycota; class Agaricomycetes; order Agaricales; family Omphalotaceae; genus Gymnopus; species Gymnopus androsaceus. Next base: position 131,738 of record ML769533.1, on the reverse strand, counting down.
TGGGACGCTCTCCTGTGGCGGCCTATGCCCATTTTGAATCCATCCAGCCATTCCCAGTAGCTCGGCCGTACAATGATTGCTCAGTGTGACCAAGGCTAATACGATAGGTATTGAGATAGCAGTCCATTTGATATGGCGGCCAATCCGACGTTTAGCCTCAGATCCGGAGCAGTTTTGGGATTCGTAGTCCGAGTCCTTCATCAAAGGAAATGACTTGTGAGGACGGGATGGAGGAGATGATAGTTTCATCGGTGTTGTTGATGATAACGAGGATAGATTTCGAGTCGTTGGCGGTGGATGAAACGAAGAACCTGAAGGGGAAGGACCTGACGGGTCTAATTCCGAGGACGTCGTACGAGCGAGCGAAGGCCTCGACTGACGCTGCATCTCTTCCATTGCTCGTGGTGAGGGAAAGGGAGAACCAGGTGGTGTAAACATCGGTGCAATAGAGGTTTTGAAGCCTCAATCAACGGACTGATGCTGATATAATAGTTTGTTGTTCGTCCGGGTACAAAAATAAGAGAGTGTGTCGGGAAAGCGAGCGTGAGTGGAAACTGTAGATTTATAGATGGGGTTGAAAAGTTGTGGCGAAACCTGGGGGAAACTAAGGTAGAAAGTCAGCTGCTGTTTACTATTTTGAACGCCAAATGCCAAGGCACATCACACAAGTCAATCAAGACATGAAAATAAACAACATGCAAAACCGTGTAAACGCCAATGACTGCAGTCGAGACGACCACGCAGAAGCAAAGAAAGCAGAATTAGTCGCATGCCGACTCACCGGACAGAGTGGCGACAAGAATCAAAACGTGTTAATAGTTCCAACTTTGTTTTCGTACAGAGTTTCTGCGTCTGTGAACAAGAAAGTGGTCAGCATGAGTCTTGAAGGAAAGCAAAGGGAACAAAGTCCAGATTTTCAAGCATTGTTATAACGAAAACTAGATCAAAACTCACCTGCTAGTGCAGCGCTAAATTCCTTCGGTCCTTCCGCAAGAGGAATAGATCCAACTCTGACCGTGCTTCCCAATAGCTTTGATCGACAAAAGACAGAGTGTAGGGACAGTAGAAAAGTCGTCCCAACTGGCAAAAGATCGCTTCTCGACTGTCGGCTCGAGTCTTTCGCTACTGAGCTGAGCACCTCCTGCAACTTCTCCGTTCTATAAAGCAAATTAAATAGTTAGTTAGTGGTGAGAATTTCCTGGAAAGAATGAAAGTAGAAATAATTCTAACCTTTCGACTGCAATGACAATCTGAGAAAGAAAGCGAGTCGTATTTGAATTCAAGGCCCACTGAAATTACCTCATCAAGGGACGTACGAAACCAATTACGTACTACCGTATTTCCGAGATCTTTTCTCCGATTCTCCCTTATCCCCCTTTTCGTCTGTTCCTCCTGAATGCTCTTCTTGCGAGCCTGCAAGGTTCAGTCTGTCCAATGCTTAATAGCTTCGCGCTCAAAATCCTCCGTCCAGCAATACGGCGTAGACGCGCGCGCGATCCCGGACTATCCAAGGGCGCTACAATCCATCCATCACAAGAAGCCACCCTCAAACGTCCAACTCGAGTTAAAATGGTTAAGTTGCACAGCCTTAGGACTTACTGTTCGCGCTCAGTGCTACTGCCTTTAGATTCATCTACATTAATATAGCACGAGAGGCGACATAGTTACTTAGCTAGTAGGTCCTTCAATTGATCTCTGCCCGCGCAGATGTATCAGCTCCGAATCTTCCGATTCCCCTCTCCAAAAAGCCGCGAGTTCGAGGGATTCGGGAATGTCATATGTACATATGTCACTCTGAAGCAAGTCGCGACAGGATTCTTGCTCCCTCCAGCGCTCAATTCTCCGAAAAATAATCACAAGCTATACATAGGTTTACAGACTACTGCTAGCAGGAAGATCGGATGCCAGGCAAGTCTCGGTATTATCGACCTGCTGGCGCTGCAAGTAAGAGTTTCGACTTATCTTTCGGTGGGCGTTGTTTTAGCACCAGCATTCTTCATTCAAACGTTTGAGAGAAAAAAAACTAACGCCCACCGGCCCTCACTGTAGGCTTGAGGCCGCCTTCAGAGTTAAACAACGCCGAATCCAGCTTTTATATTAAAGAGAATTCTCGCACAAACAGCAGCTCAAATGCACGTGTGCTGCACAATCTCGCCAGAGTGGTGGGGTTATATGTCCATGATTAGAGGCTCCTATTCTGCTACTACTTACTTCGACTTGGTTTGACACTACCGTACAAAAATTGACATCCGCCCTTCGAAGTCCGCGACAAAGTATGAATTGCTTTCAGCACATACATATTCATGTCCGAATATTTCCGTTAATTGCATCGTTGTCCGCTACTGCCACTGAAGACTTTGAACGCTTCAGCATACCTCATTAAGTTTATGACTTTTGGCGCACAGGACTACTACATTTTGGTTACATGGAGATGCTATAAACCAAGGTTGTCATCGGGCGTATGGTCTAGAGGTATGATACCTGCTTTGGGTAGTAATCAGAGTTATCTGAATCCATTGCAGGGGGTCTTCGGTTCGAATCCGGATTCGCCCCATTTTTTTTTCTTTTCTACTTGAAAGCATCCAAGCATTTTTCTCTTCATATTCATTATCGTACAGAGTGCGGACGTGCCATTCCCCATTCCCCAGGTCTCTTTATCATGTTCTTACCTTGTCGGTCTTTACTGATGCACAATTAGAGTGGAATTCTTAACTCCCCCGGGGGCGGCCTTCTCCAAATCATACCGTACGGATCCGATTTCGAGTTGTCTGTTCATTTACCGCTTAATACTACCTCTGTTTCCGGTGAGCAGTTGACACTGTGCATGAGTGTCATAATTCATTCATTACTTATTAGTCTCGTCACGGTTAATCATTGGATTCAGCACCCATGGTTTATCCATAGACTCTCCACTGAAGTCAGTGTTCAACCAAGGCGTACCGAGTATAGTGAAGAATTGTGAGTATTGGGGAGTCTCTGCCTGTTGAGTGGGTAGCAAGTGCACAGTAGGCTTACTTTTTACGCTCTTTCCGAAGAATAACTGATTCAATCTAAAGTTTGCTGCTGGCTACTCAGGCCTGCCGCCGTGTTTAATTACAGCGATCCCACTTCGTAATCAAGATGCAACCTCGTCGCTCTCGTAGCGGCTAATTTGTGAACATTCATTGTTGGAGACGTTCAAGGTTAACCGTAGTACTACTTTTCTACGCACATGTATATGTAGATAGTTGGCTTCTATTCAATTGTCCGCAACAACAATAACCTTCTTCCCTTTATTTTTACCAACCTGAACTTCGAGTATCGCTTTACCGGCATTCTCCAACCCGCGTGTCATATCCTCAGTGTACTTGAATTCACCGCTGGCGAGTTTCTTCGGTACCACCGCGTAGAAATCCTCTTCCCATTTGGGAGCTAGATCAGCGAAGAGGAACCCGTATAGGATAATGCGAAGGGCATAAATTTGGTCCAGGTTCTGTACAGCACACAGAGTCAGTAAACAGTGAAATAAGACTCGGCGTTCCACGAACCTTCATATTCACACCATCTTTGGAGTTGTACTGCGAGATGGCACCACATTCTATGAATCGGGCGTGTATGGCAGCGTTCTCAATCGCCAAATCTAGGGTAGTTCCACCGACGTTATCCCAATAACTGAAGATTGTTAGTCAAACCATTTGTGTCTTCGAAGATACGTGTATACTCACACATGCAATGGACCCTCTTTCTTGAGTATATCAGCTGTACTCTCGGTCTTGTAGTTGAACGCCACATCTGCTCCAACGTCTTTGAGGAACTGGACCTTTTCATTACTGCCAGCCGAGGCGATAACTTTGAGGCCATCTTGCTTGGCCAGTTGAATGACGAGACTACGAACCCAAGGGGTCAAAATCAGCTTTGGTGCTCAATGGTCATCCAAGCGCAACTGACTGACCTTCCAACGGGGCCTGCTCCTCCAGAAACGAAGACAGTTTCGCCCTAGAGAAAGAAGATAGAATTAAGTTGAATGGAGATATGGAAAATGAGGAAGGACATACTGCTTTGGCGTTGGCGTATTCTTTCCAACCATAGTACGCGGTTTGACCCGGCATACCTCCCGCACCTAAGTACGCCGAATAATGGAGACCAGGTTCGGGCTTCAAAACCATCATCGGGAATGGATGGTCATTGAACACGAAATATTCCGCGTGGTCTAGCGCATAACGTATAATTAGCCAGAGAAGGAGCGTGTAGGAATCATTGGAGCGAATGCACTTACACAATATGCTATATACGATATCACCAGCTTTGAACCCTTCCTTCTCAGAACGAATAACTTTGCCCACACCGTAAGTGAAAAGTCTATGAAAGGGAACCAATGAGCTCAAGAATGCATCGGAAGGTATTAGCGACACTCACGGTTGACCAACGATGAAAGGGGGCTAAGTAGATAGTGGGTAAGACGATTCAGCACGAGGGAGAATGATGTTTTTACCCACCATGTAACCTTCCACATCAGCAGGGCGCATCTGCACCCTATTGTAGGGGTCCGCGGATAGGAGCAAAACTTTCAACAGGACACCGCCATTGAGAGGATCGTTTTCCAAATCGATAGTCTGGCTGGTATCATACTTGAAGGTCTTGTCTTCAGGAAAACCTACATCCAGATTAACACCGATGTGAACAGTAACGCGAAAATCACTTACCGGCAGGTATTTCGTTGAACAAGAACCGTGTGTTTGTAATGCGGACCATGGTTATACTGTAGATCAATTTGAAAGGCGAGGGGAATTTCCTGCGTTAGACATCGAGCAACCCGAGTTATAAAGCTTCCTGAATTCGGTGATTACCAACCCATAAATCTGCTAGCAAGCAATCTGTTTAGTGCAGCGGACTAGAGAAAGGCCGTTATGATTACAGTAAATGGTCCTGCTCAGTAATCCACGAACCTCGTTGAATAGGCGGACATCACCAGACTCTTAATATCAGACACGCCTCCGATTATGACCGGTCGACCTTGGGATTGTTAGATATCATTTTACGAGCATGCATTTTGACTAAAGCCCATCAAATTAAATGTGAGCAGAAAAAGAAAAAACGCTCACCTGTTCCTCAACTAAAAACGCTATCTCTTCAATGTATACCACGGCCATCATTTGCCATAGAGCATCACCCGGTCATCCTTGGATAGAGTTGAAAAAAAGGATATCCTGTAAAAATTCAGTTAGTAGCGCCAAAGGAGCGAAAAAGAAAAAAGAAAGTTCAGGATAACTAGGATTTGGTTAGTCCGCATTACGTGCATGCAATTGTACATGACGTTCGTAGATGTAGGTCAAATTTATTCATCAAGAATAAACGAGATGGTCAAAGGGCTCATTTATACGGTATTCTTGTACTGTACTTGAGCCTTGAGGCCTTGAGGTCTAAAACAACGTCGTGATTGATAACTTTAAGCGCTTGAGCTGGCAGACGCGTGGTTTAGCGCCTATCAATTCTCTAAAGTGAGAGCTTCATCCCCTTCATGCAACCCCTAGCCCTCATTCTGTGTACCTCCAAGACATGAGCCATTTCGCAATCACTTCGAGCAAAACAAGACAGCAAGACCACTGGCAGGAACTGGAATGCACTTCCCTCTCGTACTTGTCACGTTCAACGTACAACGGTCCTCCGGGAGGCCGTTTGGCGATGTGTGAGGCTAGTTTAAAGTAATCTTTACTGTTCGTCGAAGGAATGTAGACCAGCCTCGTTTGATTTCCTCGCAGCTCAATGCTTGGTTTAGGGCAACTTACATACCATCTCGGGCTCCAAGGTATATTTAAGCCCGGCGGGCACGGCCGGTGGAGTAGGGAATCCCGGCGTGTCGGCCCAGGGTTGGCGCTCGTATATAGGCTTGGTCACGCACGAGTCACGTTACCTCAACATTGTCTGAAAACGTCCATGACAGCTACTCATGGTTGACGCGGCATTCAAGCGAGATGAATAATATTATTGTGTATACTAATATGTACTGATAATGATATACTGGACAACATTGTAAGGACAGGAAGGGCAGGATGTGAAAACAAGGTAATATCAAAGGAATGAGCAGTATAAATGAATGGAAGTACATAGTCTCACAAACAGACTATACAAGAACGTTATAATAAAGTAGAGCGAGTGAAATAAACTACTCATGCAACCGCAACGGTATAAGTCTATCCGAGGTAGTAGACCGAGGCGTAGATGGATCGTTAAAGGGGTCCTGATTCCACCTGTCGGATTCCATGCTAGTCCCATTTCCCGATGAAGACTGCTGCGAATGAGGATTCCAAGATGCCAAGCGGGAATCACCGCTATTGTACTTGGAGGTCGTTATCGTGCGCGAGTCACGAACGGGGCTCGGATGATAATCCGAGGTAGAATTTGAATGAGTGACTGGTTCCGAACCGATGATGCTCGCGGCAGGAGATGCAAGACGAGAGGAGTGCTTTATTTCCATAGTCTGCATCGGCAGGTTGGAGTTTTCGAGTTCGGTGTCGACATCCTCCCGGCGAGGCGCGTGTTCAATGCTTATACCTAGCGTGGTTCGTACTAGAATAAGCATCGGTGCAATTCCCTGCATTTTTTCCAGTTAATATCAAGAGCAAACCTACAGAACAATTGAACGTACCACGATCTGCAAGAGAATGGGATCCATGGTGGCTGGTGAACCATGGACTTGGATAGCGAGACATATGATGAGGGCGATGGGATAGAGAGACCCTGATTCCAAGCTGAAAGTGACCGTAAATTATAATGCATAGGGAATACAAGATGGAAGATTGACGCACAACATAGAGATAATCGCGTTGTATCTTTTGTCCGAGGTTGCGGTGATACCGAATAGCTTGGCTGATGCGCGATTGAGATACCATAGTCTTCCCGCTACAGAAAGATGGTTGAGCACCATTTCCAAGTATAGGAACTAAGACTCGGAGCAGTAAAACGCAGGACATACCGATTAATGCGGTCAAAAGAACGTTGTTAAACACGTTTATAGCAAGGAATGCATAGAGGAGGGAGTCTCCAGCAGAGACTTGAGAGGATTGTCCGCCGGTAGCGAACTCCTCTGTGGAGCCTACTTGTATCTCGGCTGTGGACAAGAAAGCCATAACTTTGGATGGATGAGCCAAAGTTCGGACAGCGAAAAATTCGAACTACAAACTTGTATTTATAACGGAAAGAATGCTGGGGGCGATGACTGCCAGCCATTTTCCATTCCAGACGTAGTAACAACGATATACCTGGCAGTATACGTGAGTGTGAATAGGTATTGTCAAAGCGGAATACCACGTACGAGGATGATGTCGCCAACAAAGCTAGATTAGGAGTAAAAATGAGAAGCTTTTGAGAAAAACGAGAATGCTTACTTTGCCAGTGTATACACTACTCCGATGGCGGTCCTTGATTAAAATAACAGTCAATAATCGACGACTGCTACTATAATATCACGTTTACCTAGTCTTCACGAATGTTATCTCCCGAGCTGTTGGGTCCATTCCAACCATATTGACAAGAAGCAGTTGGATCAGGTTCCCAAGATCGAAGGTAGACATGATGACGCCGGCGGTAGCAAGCAGGAAAAGAGTGAGGGTGGATATTGGATAGAACAAATGCTTGAACTTTTCTGCGTCCTTTTGACGAACAAGGAGAGATACGTAGGTCCAGCTTAGCGATACGTAGATTCCTGAGAGTTGAGAGTTGATACAGATTGGAAGGGACGGTGTAGTACTAGGACATACCGTAGAAAAGAAGCTGGAGCTGTACTTTTATTAGCCTTGAAAAGTAAATCCAACGAAATGATACGTACCGTCAAAGCTGCTATTACAGGCTGTAGCGCTTGATTGTATATCTGTGTTATCTGGTCGCCCATGCTGCTACACTAACTCTCGTTCTTTGGAGTGGTGATGGGAGGGAGGGAAGATTAGGATGAATCGGGAGCGTTTCCTTGACTTACTTAACTGGCTTACTGTATATATTCATACGCGGACGTGCGCGGGGCTGTTCTCATAATCCTAAAACACCGGAGATGGACGCTGGGCTCCACATTAAATTAATCGGGTCGCCCAGCGCCAGCCCTGACACTGAGAAGGTTCCCAACTTGCTATTGATTTCGGGGATGATGCCTACCAGAATCGTATTCGAGTCCTGTCAGGTCCTGTCGACCTTCAAAAGAGTATAGAATACTCCAAGAATGCTCGTTGGGGAGTCTGGAGAGTTCCAAAGCCAGATTCCAGAAGCTTTGATCGTTAGTTTTGGAGATAGCACATAAACCGATTCGAATTTAGATTTCGACTTTGAAGACAGTTGGATGAGCAAAGCGGCGTGCCATTTGTTCCTGGGCTATTCCAGTATAATAAAAATTGAGTCTGAACTGAGTACACGTCCAGAAAATATTGGAATATTGGAATCATGATGGAAGACGGAAGCAGGCCGTGGGCGCTAAATAACGCCCTTCTTCTCTGTTCTCAGTAAGCTTACAACGGCAATCGCTGTTCTCCTCCTCCAGCTTCCATCATCGATTCCAACGTGATGTTTTTTTGAAGGAACTCCATACGCGCTTGGGGATTTCCGATGGAGGGCGCCGAAGATGCTTGTCCACAGACGCGACCCGGGGAAAATAAAGATCGCGGACGCGAGTCCGCCCATCCAGAGAGATAAGGTTCCAGTTGCGGTTTATATTCATGTATGTAGTCGTTCGATTATCGGGGCTCAAAGTTCTAATCACGTTTGTCTTTTGCACCATTTCCAATATATAGGGAGGTGGCTTTGTTTCCGGTGCAAGTAGGACATCCTGTCTACTATACTGACTCTTTCGGCCGTACCCAGTCTCTGCTCTACGACTGGGTAGCACAACACCCAACTAGGATCATTGGCGCGTCCGATAACCTACCATCTTGGAGTGCTGAGTTCCTCGGAGGATGATGTAGAGGACATCTGAAGGTCGGGGTTACTAAAGAGCTAAATTCAGAGGCAGGTAGACAAATTTGGCGTGGATCCGGAAGATGTGACGATATATGGACATAGCTCGGGTGGGGCGAGTGCGATTATGCTATGTTACCGCGTATGGAGGTAAGTACGCTTAGTCTCGATGAGCCAGGATGAACGATACTATTATCATATAGGGACGAAACCTACTTGTTGTCACTGGATCGATTGGCTTTGGTCCGACTTTGACTGATGCTCAAATTGAAGAATATAGCAGTACTTCTGTTTTCAGTTTACTTTTCATCCGCCTGATTCTCATTTTGCTCTACTAGCTGCCACCGTAGGCTTCGTCGGCTGTCCAACATCTGGTATGGGGATTGTTTTTTGCACGTATGAGGAACGCCGCCTGAGTATGGAAGGGGAGGAAAGTATACAATGACTTCCAAGTTGGTTGGAAAGTTAGATGAAGAGGGAAGTGAAGTGTCGTATGAAAATCAAGGAAGAGTTGCGGGAGCACAGGAGAGGACCCTGTTACTTATATCCGCGAAAGGGACTTAGAAACGACGCGAAGGGGACGGGAATGAGCGGCATCATTCAACTTTGACATAAATAACCGAACCTGTGAATGGGAATGAGCGGCACTGAGCGGCAACATTCAACTTTGACAAAAATAACCAAAAAATAACCGAACCTGTGGATGTCAAACTTACACACGGTAAGGTTAAAAAAATCTGCTCGGCAGAAAGTGCGAGCTTTCAGATACCATGTAAATCTGGACGTCAATCAAGATCTGGTAATTGCACGGTAAGGCCGCTACTATAAAAGATCCAATTCCAGATGTGCATGGGTGTTCTCCTCCATACAACTATTCTCCTCTGCGTAATCCTGCTTCTACGTAAACTCTGGATTCAGGCCGTGACGGTACGGTGACGGTACAACCTCATCTGCGCAGATTGTTGGGACCAAAAAAAGATTGATATACAATGATAGCCATACATTCTACAGCTATATAATACAATGCACTTCCTCCTGCGCAGTGGATCTAATGACCCCGTTGGCAGAATCGTGGCAGAATCGTGGCACAGATTAGGGATACCTTCTTAGCCTTATAATCTCTGGTCTGTATGATCGAGAAACCGCCTTCTACCATGGCTGAATTTGAACACGAAGATTCAAGCTCGAGTACTCCCTACAAGGAGTTGCTAAGTACGTCTCTCATCTCTTCGATGATCATGGCCCAGTCTGCTGAACTTACCATGAAAGTACTACTCTCAGAAAAAATTTGGCGTGATATTCGCCGACACAGCCCCACTACGAAGCTTCAACGGTTTTCATTTGCGCTCCATATAGGGCTGCTCATTGCAGTAGTTGGGCCTCGTATTAGGGCTTGGGGCCATATCACCAGGCTCAATGGACTCCGATACCATGTGTCTACAGACCTATTGCCTACTATTCTCCTCATCGGAATGGAACTCATTACAGTGGTTAGTCGTTTTATCGTCTGTTTCTTTTTCTTTTGAAGATATGGAGTTCTTACCCGCAGAGCTACTGTCTCGCCTTGACGCTGACTACCTGCAAACTATACAGCCAAGAACTTCAGGCTGCACAAAACAAGAATCATCTGAATCATCTTGCTTTATTCCGTCTCGTGGTCTATCTTAGTTTGATAGTAATCCTCGAAGGCGTGATGGTTGCTGTTGTCCAATTTCACCACAATGGCGCTGCAGTACGTCCTTCCTCCGCTATAAATGATATCCTGATTATTCGACATTTTCTCCTCCGTGTATTCAATAGGTGGTACCCGTGCCTGTACGTTTCATCTCTCTGGTTCGATTGAATGAATATCAACTTATTTGTCTTTATGCTGGTTGAAGTACTACATCTGCTTCTGGGTTTCTATCGCCATTTTCGTTATTGGTTCTTCGTTCTTTTTGGAAAGGAAGAGGCCCCCGATTCATATTTGATCACGGTTCATGATTTATTGAGGGAGGAGGCTCCTCTGCAAGATATGACGATATTGATTTATTCCGGATTCCCTGTACTGAACGTCCACCTGTTTGTATATCTTCTACGCGTCCTATCTTTGTTCAGCACTTTAACGCTTCGAATTTTAAACCCAAGCCGCTGATGTTAGTCAACCTTCGAATACTAGGCCAGTCTCAGTCGGATCGGAAAGCCCGAGACGGGCGTTTCGATATCAGGTCATATGTTTGTTTTTTATCTTATTTTTTCTTTCATGATGTCCCTGCTCGACCTCTCCTCTTTCAAATGACCTCTTCACCAGTTCCATTTTCAAGCTGGATATTCGCAGCCTATCCTCTTCTATGCTTTATTCCATTGGTAGTCAAACCGTCCAGCTATCGATGGCTTTGTTTTACCCCAATCCTAGGCATTTCCTTCCGGATGCTCAATTCAACCACAGGAAATATTACGAGTGACTATGGAATTGCCACTGCCTGGTTTACTCTCTTCTTCATCTCTTCCGACTTTATCCTCCTCACCGACGTTCAAAACGAGCTACGAAGCGTAAAACCGCCTCAATCGAAGCCAATCTCTCAGGAGGACGGATTTTTAGCCCGAATCGGATGGGCTTGGGATCTGCTCACTAGTTTACGCGGAATTGGCTGGGCTCATGAGCCGCCTGCCAACAGCGGCATCCTCCCTCCAGGTCCGGCTCGTACGACGCGTAAATATTTTGTGTTAAAGCAGATCGCAAGCCTTATAGTCCTCGGAATACTTTTCGACTTGGTGACATGGCATAACGGTTCATTACACCCTGCTTTTTTTCGTGGGGGGCCTAGTCTGACTTCGTACGGATGGTTTTGGCGATATGAATGTATATGGGGCTGGGCTGCTTGCTGGTTACGCGGCTTTGGCAGCGCAAAACTTAGTCGTCAGTATAATCAGTGTTGGTCTTGGTCGATCTGACGCTGAAGACTGGCCGTGGCTCTTTGGCTCGTTCTTGGATGCGTGGTCTGTTCGTAGGTTTTGGGGGTACGTGGGTTGATTTTTCTCATTCAAGCTACTGGCAATTAACCAGCCATCATGTTATTATAGTCGCACCTGGCATCAAATTCTACGTAGGGTGAGTATTCTTTGATCTACATACGAGATTCGATTTCTTACTTACTTGTGGACCCAGTTCCTCACAGCACATGGTCGATTCCTCTCTCGTCGCATCCTCCATCTCACACCAAGTACCAACCTTTCCGCCTATGTCCAACTATACACTGCCTTTTTTATCTCAGGAGTTATCCACTACCTGGCTGACTACACGGTGTTACGCAACTGGAAAGGTGGAGCGATGAAGTTCTTCTTGGCCCAGGCAGTCGCGATAACCTTTGAGGATGGAGTGATTGCTCTAGGAAGACGCGTCGGGTTGACCAGTGGGCTAAAGTGGCGTTTGTTGGGATATACATGGACCTGGACCTGGTTCGCGCTGATGTTTCCGATATGGCAGGACCCGCTTATGATGGCAGGCATGATGGATGAAGGCGCGAACACGAGTGTACTAAAGATGGTGTGGATGAAACGGAATGGCGATTGATAGCTGTGACACATAGAGGACACTGCTATCCGAAAGAAAGAGTTGAATTAGAATTGTATCTTTGAGTGCTTTAGATATATACTTTAATTTTGAATGACCTCACATATAGTAGTGGTGACCGTAGACGTATTCTGTAGCGACCGCAGGCTAAGTGGCGTCGAGTACAAGTACCGATGCAATACGCGCAGAGCATAGACTTGTATCGAATGAAGTTGCAACAGTGGGTCCCAGTTTAAGACCTGGCCCATGTATTAATATTTTAGGAATATGAAAATTAAATGACGTTTGCATTGTTTGGGTCCTATTGTACTATATTAATCCTTTGTAAACATTCGCTCAAGGAAACTAAGAAAAACTTACGATGGCTAGTAAGTTTATACAGTTGTTTATACTGGCATCGAATCGCGTTAAACCTTCTACATCAAGTTTAGCTATTGAGTGAACCTTTAAGGAAGAGATTCAGTTCAGACCACACGATTTTATGCGTGCAATGGCACGCAAAATTGTAATTAAAACTCACCTTGTACGTGTCTATAAACCACCACCAACTTAACGAAATGATTTCAGAAAGCCATACAAGATGGTTTTCTGGGTGGTTGCACAAAAGTAAGCTCCGGATTGAGTGTGTTGGCTACGCATCATGGCAGTCTTTGGGAGTTTCAAGAGCAAGGCTACAACAGAAAGGAAATAGTCAGGGGGAGTGGAAAGTAGTCCGAGTACTTAGCCTCGTACTTACTGATGCCGTGGGATTGCGCCCATTGTAGACCTAGTCACGACTCCGAAGAGAGTTGTGGCGGATGCCTCGCGCATCCACGACTAGCACTTCCAGTAAATATCTCTGTCTTGTGATTGGCATAGGCAAGTTGGCTCTTGTCTCTCCATTTCTTTGTGCATCCTTTTGTTTTTGGATGCATACGACTCACTTGAACCCTGGGGCTGAATAGTCCCTTCTAAACATCTCGTTATACACTGATATGGCCATAATAGTGTAAAATAAATCATTCGTGAGATTTTCGGGGAGGTTATATTTTTGAAGATTTTCGGGGGAGGTTTGATTCTCGCGGGGAGGTTAGATTTTCAATGATATTCGGGGAGGTTAGGGTTTCAATGATTTTTGGGGAGGTTAGGTTTTTGAAGATTGTCGGGGGAGGTTTGATTTTCGCGGGGAGGTTAGGTTTTCAACGATTTTCGGGGAGGTTAGATTTTCTCTCGGCAACATCACACCCCATGTACTGTAACATCAACCCAGTGATTCTGCCTCCTGCACATTAGCCCCGGCTCCCTGCTCATCACTCACCTTATAGTAATTATCATTGGATAGTGCACTGGCATAATTAGAACATGTATAAAGAATAAGTACATTTAATGCATACTATTCTTAGGTACTACATATACAAGCTGTGGGGTGCACTGTTGTACCACTAGTAAGAAAAATCAAGAACATGACGACAAGCTTTGAGGACATGGTCATACAGCATATGCAAAGAGAGAATTATGAAGCTGGCTAATGCGGGAGCGTTGGAGGGTATTCCTGCTGGTGTACATACCGTGAACGAAAGTGAGTGTATTTCCATTCGCAGTATGCCTCGATTGCCAGTGCTGATTCGTTGTCGACTTTCTCTTACATATTAGATTTGCCGATTGAGTCATTTTTGGAGATGATTAGATTCTTTACAACGTTAATTATCAACACAGATGAGTCAACTTGAAGAGCGGTGTGAGGATGGGGCTTGTGGTTATGGAGGAGTACTACATATACAAGGGTCGATGTGCAATGTATGTAAGTAGCTATGGTTTTGGAACTGGTGCATATAGTTGTATGAATGAGTAACTGTACATGTATATAGTTGTACAAATGAGTAACAGTGTTCTCTTATACTTATCGAATAGTCTAGAATGCTTACCTTCAGATTCATCATAGTATTATTGCTTTTTTTGACCTTTCTTTGAGAAGTTGGGGATGAACATATGGCAAGACACCACCTTGAATTATCATAACATGTTTGAGCAATTGACAGAACCTGCATTTTTCCAGTCAATAATCAGTTTTGAAATGTTATAACTGTTACTTCTACTCATTGTCATTTCTAATTGCAAGTTGTATAAACCATGGAGTAATAAGCTCTTCCTGTTGTCGCGACATGCATTCCCCTGCAGCCAATTCCAGTATTTATGCTGACAGATACTCTAACACAGAGGCGAGTTATACTGTGAATACATGAGAGTGAGCTATGTATGTCTCAACAAGCTTGGGCAGTTGAGTTGTTGCTTACCCAATGAGGTGGTGGTCAGTCTCTTCTCAGGCGAATGACTCTTCAGGATCCTACGAGTCTGTGCAACAGAAAAAACCAGTCCTGCTCAAGCAGTCTGACTCAGTTTCTTATTCTTGTGATTTTTAAGAGCTTGGGTGATATTTTCAATGCTAAGGACAGAAGATTGCGTCATCTCAGAGCAACTTGGAGTCGGAAATGTACAGTAAGTACTTTTTCCCTGATTTACCTGACTTGGAATTGGTTAGTTAGAGGAATTTAAGTAGAAACCAAATAAAACTCATACCATTTTTAACGTTTGCGACTTATTAGTGGCGGTTGTTTCAGTTTGTTGAAATCGTCGAGCTTGAACTTGCCCAGAATTTTCATTCAGCCACATGGCTGGGAATAATTCTACTGAACAACCCCTTTGGCTCAAGTGTTATTTAACAACCCAGTTGAGGTCACATATGGTCACACATGGTCACATTGAGGTCACAACATATAAATTTGCCTCAGAACTCAATTTTTTTCATGAAGGTCAGAGATTTGCTCTTGATGCAGTATTCCAATTATTGTAGCCTTTAGGTATCTGCACCATAACTGTAAAGTACAGCATTACAGTGCATTTTTATAGATAGCCATCATCATCCCATACAACAATCTAAGGTCCTTTCTGTAGTTACAACTTGCAGCTTACCATCTGTCATATTTAGTCATACAGATATGGCAATTTATAGCTGATGATATTAAATATCTCAGATTTTGATACCAATATGCAATGGGTAATATTGGGAATATTTCAGTATTTGAGCTGCTAAATCTGAGTTTAATTCAGCCTTAAGCATTGCCCAAAGTCTGGAGTCTTTATATTTCAGATACTGCCACCAGCCCTATTTGGGAATCTGAGCAGTTTGTGTTGCAACTTAAGTAAGGTGAGGCATGAGGTGGTAGCTGACTGTTTTCTTTTTGTAAAAAAAAAAAAACACAAAAGATTGAAAAAAAACACACCCAAAAATGTGTGACAAAAGTGTGATGGGGTTGCCAAACAAGCTTTTGCAAAAATTTCCTTTTTTGGGAGGGTTGTTGCCAGCAAGGGGGTTGTTCAATAGAATTATCCCATGGCTGGCGTCTATTGAACGCCAAACTTAAACGTTTTGAATTCTCATCGCTTCAGCCTTCTTGCTTAGCATTACGAACTCTTTATCCGGAATTTCTTTGCCTCTGCGCAATGTCGCGATATACTTATACCCCAGCCACGTATTGAAGAGCCGATATGGATTGACCAGGACTTATCCTTTCTTCACACCCGAATAAAAAAAGCCAAGACTCAACTGCAGAATCTCATAGAATCTCGAAAATCAGTTGAACGAGCGGAAATGTGGTCCGCCACCGCCAAACCGGCGCTTAGGTTGGATCGGGAATCAATCTAGATTCTAAGATATATATGTGCACATATCCATATCCGATTATAATCACTGTAAGGCAAGAGTAATGAGCGGGGAGGCGGCATTAATGAGCAGGAGGCAGAATCACTGAGTTGATGCTACAGTACATGGGGTGTGATGTTGCCGAGAGAAAATCTAACCTCCCCAAAAATTATTGAAAACCTAACTATGACGTTATTTTTCATCATTTAATGTACATCTTGATCAAAATGTGCCGATCTTACTTTGTTGACGTACTTTGAGTGCATATTTCTACTGTGTGTGTGTACATGACCATGTTTGTTGCTCCTCTTACCTACTTTGTGTCTGGAAAATTCTACTTGGTTATCAATGCATGCAGTTGTGTCTTACACATGTCCCCAAGCTACTGCAACTTACGTCGAGATATTCCTACTTTTAACTAGTATAATGGTGCACTTGTAGTGACACACTCTGCAACTATATCTCACTGATGTCTTCTTGACTTTTTCTGGTACGCTTATGACTTTCTTTGGCCCTTCAACTGACCCAAACTACTGTTTTTATATTATCTTAGTGTGGGATTTTGTACAAAACCTTGCTGCAACTTTGACGCTGCAGCAAGGTTTTGTAAAGTTTCTCACATTACCATGAGCGCCTATATGACCCAAAACAGCAGTTCTAAAGTCAGTTGACATTTAAACAAATCTAATAAGTTTCAGTGGTAGTCAGAGGAAGATCAAGTCATAATTAGGGATCAGTAGTACACCAAAGCACATCTCCAAGTAGTTCAACAGCACATAGTTAACATAAAGTAAGCACACAAAGTACATCAATCATCATTAAAGTAGGATGTAGCCGCACAATCCACCCGAAACATAATGTAGAATCCGCGCTCATGTGGCCTCTTTTTCCGATGAAATATGACGTCATACCTAACCTCCCCTGAAATCATTGAAAATCTAACCTCCCCGCGAAAATCAAACCTCCCCCGAAAATCTTCAAAAACCTAACCTCCCCGAAAATCATTGAAAACCTCACCTCCCCGAAAATCATTGAAAATCTAACCTCCCCGCGAAAATCAAACCTCCCCCATAAATCTTCAAAAATATAACCTCCCCGAAAATCTCACGAATGATTTATTTTACACTATTATGGCCATACACTGATGATCCATGTGGATGTGTGTATATAGATACATTTATGGGGATCGTCATCTATATTTGAGTATGCCTACAGGAGACTAGGGGTTGAATGCACATTGCAAACAGCTGATCTAGCTGCTGCTCACCCAACAAGGGACTTATTTATGTTTACAATGTCAAAACTATGACTTTTGGTCAATGCTGGTAAGAAGCGATTCAGCTTCATAGAACTTGATAATCCGGTAGGCTCATTACCAAGACTTTAGTAATACGTACCTTCATGACCTAGTAGTGTTATGATATCTACTGTCCAACTACTGTCAGTTCTGAAGATTTCCCGTAAGCCCGTGTTCGAATCCTGATAGGACCTTTCACCGTTCACCTCCATAGTAGCTGCGTAAGCTTCCTTTTTTTTTAATTTCATTCCAAAAATTCAGTTTTCAAGTGTGATTTCACCAAAGCATAAGTACGGTCACACCACCAATAATTATGCTTCAGCTTGGCTGAAGCATAGTGTGAAATAAATGATTTCTGTACCTGCACGAAATGTGCTTTTTCGGACAAATATGGAAGAATGTTATTTTAATAGACTGATGAATGAATAAAATTCCTACCTTCCGAATTTTTGAATTTACACTGATTTCCAAAATAATTATTTTCAATTAAACTCTGAAAACAATAATTTCAAAGCAGACTGAATGCTTTTATTTCACAATAAGAGCGAAAGAAATTGCTTCGAAGAACCCTTTCAGCTGGTTCCCGAAAGACAATACTTCAATTTTCGGACCGGACCGGGCCGCTGCCAAACCGGCGAAAGGCAATCTTTCAGCAGAAAATTGAATTGTTTATTGAAACAATTAGTTTCACTCTTATTGTGAAAACAGGACATTCAAGTCCACATTGAAACTATTGTTTTTAGAGTTCAAGTGAAAATACTTCTTTTGCAAGTCAGTGTAAATTTAAAAATTCAGAAGGTAAGAATTATATTCATTCATCAGTCTATCGAAATAATTATCTTCCATATTTGTCTGAAAAATTATATTTCGCATAGGCATTAAAATAATTCATTTCACACTATGCTTCAGCCAAGCTGAAGCATAATTATTGGTGGTGTGGGTGCACCTCAGCGCGTGCTCAAATAGCAGGACCTCCACTCTCAAAAAATCTTCTCGTATAAACAGCCCCACTCTGCTCCGATCCATTCCCGTGTTCCTCCACTGATTCCTGAATCTGTCCTCCTGTTCCCAGACTGCGGTGCGCATGAGAGCCGGCAGTGAAAACGTGATGTTAGAGCTTGGGTGTGGATTGGGACGGTTGGACGGTTGGATGATACCAGATGGGATGTGATTGAAGTGGAAGTACGGATAGATTTAGCAATGAGAGGAAGGAGGAAGCAGGAGAAGGCGAATCGGAGCTGATCGATTGAGCTTTACTGGGCCCGAGTTCATCTGGGCGCGTGGAAAAGACGAGTTTAGCAGCGAACGAGACGAGGTAGATTGTTCAGAGAAAACATAGGGAAGCGAAAAGGCAAGAGTGTTTGGCAGTTCAGCTAGTCCTATCCGTCGTCCTATCCGTCGTCACGGCGCTTGATGTTGAAGAAGTGGGCGAAACTAGCGACTAGAACGCAGACGACTAGAACGGTAGTCTATAAAAAGAAGAGCGTTGAACGACGCGGAGGAAACGTAGCATGCGCAGCTGCCAAAGAAAGGATTTACTTGATCACACATTCTTGAAATTCCTTCCGATAAGTCCTGCATTGAGATCCTGCGGAAATTTTGAAGTTGGCGTCGCAAAAGTGGACAATCGACTTCGATGTGGATGCAAGTTGAACGAAAGAGCGAATGCACGTCCTGCGGCAGCTGGAGTCAGTTGGAGGACTTAGTTGGCACTGGCGTTCAATTGCTGGTTGGCTATCACTGCCGTTGTTAATACTGGAAAGAAAATGCGACGAAAGAAAGACTCACTCTTTTCATAAATCTCCAAATTGGCCTTTTGACATATTTCTTGAACGCGTACAGAACAGTAACGACGATGGCTCCAGTAAATCCACAAGCTAGCCAGGTAAATTAGAGATGCGATTACGAATGATAAACAAACAGAGAAGATGAACGAAGTGGTTTCCGATGATGCAATTATGAATGATAAACAACAAACAGAGAACATAAACGCGGTGGTTTCCGACGCTCCGGCGACGGATCAACTAATTAGTAATTTGCCAAATTTGGCTCAGCTGCGGAAGCAGGCTCGGATGCATTTGTTGTTTCTTCATTCTCACTTTCATCTTCACTGAATGACGACGGGCCTCAGTTGAGCCTACAATCCCCTTTATCCGACCTTTCGCGCCACCGATTTCTTCATAAAATCAGAGTAACGAAGCAGCCGATATTAGGAGCTCAGCAAATTGAACTGGCATTCCGCCTACAAGAAACTTTAACCTCTTCATATCTTCGCATGTGCCATATGCATGCGCTCATTGCCAAGTTCTGAGCATGAATCACTTTGACTTGCAACTCAATCTTCATTTCCTTCAAGCAGGAACAATCTTTCGTAACGCCTCTATCCTCAGGTTTCCTTGGCTGCAGACTCTTATCGATCTTTCAAAATTCGTTGTTGTCTAACGGAATATCAGATAGTAGAGCACATGTGCGGAATGAGATTATGGATAGGTTATACCAAGACAAGGTTTGACTTCAAATATGAGTGTCGACGCATGTGCAGGAACTCCTAACGAGAGTGTCATTTGCACCCCGGGGGTAGATTCCTTATGATATCATAGACTATGGATGGGCGTGATGAGGATAGGTATAATCGAGACCATGTAACATGAATATGGGAAGGAGTTGGAATCCAAGCACTCGGACGCTTGATCGCGAATGCATAGGACTGATGCAAGGGTTTCAGCGGGGATCATGATCGATGTATTCATTGCCCGTGCAGACTCGCGCTTACAACGATTTAATACCTTGAGCTCAGGTGAGACAGTGAGGGAGTAAAATTGGCTTGGGGTAATGATCGGTGATACTACGATGATACTACGATGATTTATACACAGCTGGGACGTAGGACGTAGAGTGCTCACTTTGATGATTATTCCTTTGTTTGAACGTGATGAATAGTTGGAAGCTTATATCTGGCGGGTTCTTCAAGTTGTTTTCTCCACTTCTTCCATTTATTTTAATATAGTGGGTGGTGGAAAGGCTTGATACAGCTGCGGCTGTATTCTGTTTACAACACAAAAGACAAATGGTCGAGGATGACTTGGACAAAACATGACCATGATTGATAGATAGATAGATTGTCCCAAAGATTCCGAGTTTCTTCCTCCGGCACTTCCCGCATGCAATACAGCTTGTATTCAAAGATGCAATGGATCTAGTAACAGTTGGGAAGTAGTTCAGTAATGCGTACATCTCAGAGATGTGATTTTTCCAACCTACTGCCTCCTTAGTTGTGAGCTCACTGTTCAGTGATTTTTCATTACATTGCCTGATGCGGATGAACCATTAAACGATAGAGATCGGAGGAAGCAGACCAGATCAACAGCGACACGTCGCAATGATTAACGCAGTGGAGATTCGAACAGCTCCAAGTACTCCACCATCTTTTGATGTATCTCATTTCAGCAGTTTTAAAACGTTGCGTAGTATGTATATTGTTGTCGCCTTGCCTCATTCTTCAGCATGAACATATCAGCCCTAAAAAACCCCAACACTCCTCTCGTATTTCTTTCTCCGGAATTGGCCAGTCAGTTTGAGGTTTCCCGCTACCTTTTCGCAATTACCCTCGGAGTAAGTGTAAATTTAATCATTCATATTCATTCACCAATTATCTTTGATTTAGGCATACATGTGGGATGTTGCAGTGAATATTTCAAGTGAATACGAGTTGCTATTCAAGAATCGGATTCGCTACTCGACAGTTGCATATTTCACTTCCAGGTAATTGAATTGCAAGCACTATCATGATGCTCGTCTCAATGAAATATCATTCCTAGAGTATTCACACTGGGTTATATCATCATAAACTTTGTGTTCCAAGGTGAGCTTTCAAAAAACGAACGGTTGAAATCACTTCTCACTAGAGTGGATTGAGTCGGGAATGTTCAGAACTGCAGAGCTGTCTTGATTGCAGCGGGGACCTGCAGTATATTCTCCCAAAGCAGTACAGCAATGTTGTTTCTTCTTCGTGCATTGGCAATATGGAAAAACCACAAGTATATTATGTTATTCCTCAGCACTTTCTGGGTTGCCCTGGTCGGTGCAGTCACCACTATCCCTATTGGCATTCGAGGAGAACATATAGGGTCTACCATGCAATGCATGATTACGAGGGTTGACGGCTATGAAAAGACTGGGCCAGTCACTGTGATCCTTTATGACAGTGTCATTTTCATGATCATCGCATATCGCATTCTCCACGCCACGGTGTATGAAGAGGGGATGAGACCGCGTTTAAAGGCTTTCTTCGGTTCCAAAAAATCTATCCCGAACTTATCTCGAGCACTGCTACGCGGCGGACAAAAGTACTACTTGTGGGTGGTCAATTGCCTAACAGTCACTTTATTTATTTGTTCACTCTAATGTTTAGAGTTGCTGTTTCTTGGAGTATTGTCGTCCTTGTCCTTGCTTCATTAAGCAGCGTACCAGCAGTTTATCAGGGCATGTGCACCATTCCAGAGCTGGCAACTAAAAGTGCAATGGCTTGTCTCGTTTTTAGGCAAACCAAGTTTGGGTTTATGGATAATGAAGGGTTCGAAACCATGGGCCCTGCAATCAGTGCTGCTGCAACGGCATTATCCCATGGTATTGTTGGGAGAGACAGACAATGCTTGTCAGAGTCGACACCAGGTGCGAGTAACACAGGTATAGGATTGCAATCATTCCAGTCATTTAAGGCTGGAAACCAAGTGGAAATACCACTTGAAGTTCGGGTGTTCAAGGACCAAGTGCAGTCCTATGATCATCGCTTGGGAAAGCATGCAGAAGCTTCCGATAATGACGCTTTGGTGTAGCTCCACTGGTAGGGCTGGGCAAGAAGAGCACTGAACTTTTTTTATAGCTAACTTGCGCAGCTTGTTTTCGGTTTCTTTCTTTACTTAATCTCCCTCAGAAGTATTTCATTCTCCTTTGAATACTGTAACATCTTGAGTGCAATTTGATGTCTGTCTGTACAAATATAAACTACATCATTACCTTGCTCCATCAAGATTTCCCTTGCTAGACTGGCGAGGGTCCGGTGAGAGATCGCTCAATGGGAGCTCCCGTGTTATTTTCCTTATGAGAAATGCATTGATTTGTGCATGCACACAAAACACACTGCCAATAATCATGCTTCAGTCTGACTGAAGTACTGTGGGAAATGAATTATTTTAGTCACTATTTGAAACATACGTTTTCGGAGGATTATGGGAAATAGATATTTCATAGAACTACATATAGTAATTAATAAATGATCACTTACTGAATAAACCAGTGACTGGGACCAATAATGCACAGAAGACCATCTTCCAAAATATACCCAGACCCGAATTCTTCTATGATGATGAAGACATGGTCGAGTTTGATACTTGGATATGTTCCATGGTATGCTGGCTAAATGTTGCCGACCAATGTAGGCCTAAATCGCGTTACAGCTAATCGTGACATTGATGAGTGATCAACCCCAACAAGGAAATGACTCAAAACAGTCACTGCAGAAAGATCGTCAGTTAATGATATAATGCAAATTGTAATAATGCAAAGGGAAATGGAGCTTACCAGTATTACTCCAAAACCTGATCCATGCGTAATATTCAAATGATTCCGAGCATTTACTCAGTTCAAACTGAGCTCGTCAGAATAGTCATACTATGGCATCAGTCCATATGAATTTCTCTACAGCAATGAAGATGTCGTATGACTCGTAAAGTTTTATGGCGACACTCTAACCTACTACACATCATGCTGATGTCTGACTGTGCACTATCTCAGGACCCAGCATGTCAGCTCCCATCTCACTGGAATCTCAGTGATTTTAGGGAATAGTGCCATCATAGAATGATTGTATGCACTTGAAAGGATGTAGGATCCAGTTAGAGAATCCATTCCCATGTCATCTGAGACTGGTAAACTATTGCTAGACTCAAGACTACAACTATATAACAACATCATGGATAGGAAGTAATGTTACAATAGGTAGGCTCAATCAAGCTATCAATCCATTGCTCTTGCAGGATTCTGCCTGTATAACTTACTTTTCTGTCCAATGATTCCATGACAGAATCTGGTGGGGGAGGGTGTAATGGCTCATCCTCATTTGGTACTATCATCTATGCCCTTATGGAGTCTGTATGGACTTTGGTATATAAACCCCAGGTTGCCTCAGGACAGCCTTTAGAATGCCTAGGAGGCTTAGGAGGCCTAGGAGTTCTAGGATACCTGAGGTGTCCAAAGTTTTTGCATTATTCCTAGGTGACCTAGACTGCCTAAGTGGCCTGGATCATCCTGGGCCCAGACCATTTTTCCTGATGTAATAATACACTTTCTCAAAGAAAAGTATAGAATAAACTCCAATGAGCTAATTCAGACCTTGTGAATTGTTGCATTTTCTGCATATTTCCAAAATCAGAAGTTTTTAACTGAGTTTAGATTCATTCTCATTGCTCAATGTGCATTGAACACTACTTCACAATAAGAGTGAAAGTAATCATATAAGGTGACACATAAAGACCTGCTGGATCAATGTTTTAGGTGGGAAGATGGATTTTAGCCTCTGGCTAAAGCATAATTATTGGTAAATATGGTTATGGTAGCTTCTGATAAGTATATTTATCTACTGTTCAGGACTGAAAGTTCGAAGTATGGGCTTACTAAGCATTGAGGACCCGGTGCTTTGTAAGCATAACTCGGGCCACAATGTCAAACAATCAATTGTTGTTGACCATCTGATAATTGACCATCTGAACCCAGGCAACTGGGCAGTTGCCAAATAGTCAATAAGCAGTAGCTGGGTGCCATATGTTTGATGGCATAAAAGTTAGAGAAATACAAGCAGGAAAGATCGAAGATCACAAGACCTTTCCCAAGTGCAAAAGATGGTCTTTTACTAGCAGTAAAGGTCCTTAATTCCATTTCCTTTTTCATATGGAATTGTAAGAATTTTGCAGGCAAAATTGATTTTGTTTTCCTATTGAAATACTAACTAATTCCCACCAACTTTTTCAGCTGGGATTATATACAAAAAAGATTATATTATTCTAACCATATTCCAGGTGTAATATATGAACTGTTTGAAGCAAAATCTTTGGCAAAATTTATCATCTTTTACTTCATCTTTTTCGGAATAAATTTTGGCTGTTTTATAATCGATCCCATGGAGTGATAACAGATACCATTGCCATTGTTATACTGAGAAGCTGTGATTTTATTAGAGAAACAAAATGACTCCAGACTCTAATGTTACTTACAAGGATCTTCATCAAAGCCTGTGTGACCTGTTTCACATTCAAAATCATGTTCAAAGAGATCAGAATCAGAGCCATTGTAACTCGCTGTGTGGAAGAAGAAAGACGCACTGGGCACTAATAGCCTAATACATGCACCTGACTTTAAAATTTATTTATTTATTTGCAAAAAGCATTATTTTTGAAATGTACAATAGCGACAATCAAAGTGGCGTGGGAAACGCCACTGAAACTGACACTGAAAAGGCCTGCTGAAATAGCCGCTGAATGATTTTTTAATTTTTAATCCTATTCTGCGTTCAGCAAAAAAATAGTTGCTGAAACACCTTTCAGCAGCTGAAAACTACTATGTCCTAAGTAACAAAGTGGTGTCAGTATTTGATCAGTACAATTAATCAGCAACAAAGATTTTAGTCACTATTTGAAACATACGTTTTCGGAGGATTATGGGAAATAGATATTTCATAGAACTCACATATAGTAATTAATAAATGATCACTTACTGAATAAACCAGTGACTGGGACCAATAATGCACAGAAGACCATCTTCCAAAATATACCCAGACCCGAATTCTTCTATGATGATGAAGACATGGTCGAGTTTGATACTTGGATATGTTCCATGGTATGCTGGCTAAATGTTGCCGACCAATGTAGGCCTAAATCGCGTTACAGCTAATCGTGACATTGATGAGTGATCAACCCAACAAGGAAATGACTCAAAACAGTCACTGCAGAAAGATCGTCAGTTAATGATATAATGCAAATTGTAATAATGCAAAGGGAAATGGAGCTTACCAGTATTACTCCAAAACCTGATCCATGCGTAAAGCTCCCATGTTATTTTCCTTGTGAGAAATGCATTGATTTGTGCAATGCACACAAAACACACTGCCAATAATCATGCTTCAGTCTGACTGAAGTATTGTGGGAAATGAATTATTTGAGTGTGAGCAAAGTAACTTGTCGGGCTAACTTGTCCCATTCAATCAAGTTAACTTGTTTTTTCCCGCGCTTGCAAGATTAACTTGCCGAGACTCGGCAAAATGTAACTAACTTGCATTTTACTAGCGAAATCAACTTGTTTTTAAACATTATTTGAGCATTTTACCCACTGTCAATGCTACTAATACTAAATACCTATGTTAGTTCTCAGCTGTGCTCACTGCTTGGAACAAACTAGTACCTGCCTGTGACTTTTTATAATATATATAATGGCTTACATGGTGTCACGGTTATGTTCTGACAATACCGTTGTCAACGTTTCTCAAGGACTAATATTTCTGTACAATTTACAACTTGATACTAGTAGACATTGGGGTTTCGGTCTTATGATTTTTCAATGCAATGGTTAGGATAACCTTCTCCCTTGACTATTGAGTTTCTCCTTCAACGGCAAACTGAAGGGACATTAAATTATGGTCGATGGTGTGCAATGGTGTGAAATATGGCCGTAATTTGTATAGCCATGACTATATTCAGCTACAGCGACCAGTCCTAATGCAGCTAACTGTTGAATTACCGTGACCGTACCACGCGGTTGACAGTCACCATAACACGGTATGGTACCTATTCCGTATCAAGCTATCTAGACAACCATATATGACCATCCGTATACGACTTAGACAGCTGTGTCATGGTCAAGAAGGGATTAACAAAATATTCCCCCATTCTGAGCGATATGGCGCAGCCCATGGCCTATCCAGAAGCCTAACAAGTGAGATTTCGTTACTGTCTGTCATGTCCAGCACTAATTCAATTGGTCACATCTCAAGTTCTTAGGTCAGGTAAGGTATTTCGACTGTTTAAATCTGATTCCTGATATTTCTGCATCATCCCCGCGAAGATGTTTCAAGCACTTTCTTAGGGTCCAAGTACCGTATACGGATGGTCGAAAATGGTTACCGTACCTTACTGACCCAATTTCACTGAAATACGGCTGTCTTTTTCACAGCTGTGACCGTATATGGTAGTGGTAAGCCCTACAGAACTGCTGATTAAGTCTCTTTTCCAAATCTGTACTTATGTGTAAATTGAAAATTGCATGTCTAAGTGATATCGAAGCTCACATCAGCAAGTTAGGAAATCTATGAGTGTATGGGTCCATACATCTCATACCACTCCATACCACTCCATACCATGTATGGAAAAGGGAGGGTAGATAGACTCTATACTCAGCATACAACACCACCTATGCATCTCCATACACTTATACACAGAATGACCCCATACTACCCATACATGAATCCCACTAAAATTAGTTCCATACATACTGATTGTCATTTGACACCGTCATCACTGAAGATCGTAGCCATAAAATGATATGATGAACAAGATGAATTTCAGCATAAAAACAACAGCTTGGGAAGGTAAGATGCAATATACGACTTGTATTTAAATGAAAACCACTTAAATCATCGCAACGCCCAGACCAGAGAATTACTATCAAAAGCGGGTCAGAAAAGCATTGAAAACCACGGCAAAACGTACCATTCCTAATCTGACATTATGATAACATCATCCTGAGTAGTGCTCACAGCATCTCCATCCTCATGAGCATGATACATTGCAGCCTTACAAGTGCTGACATATGGCAATGTATTGGCGTAGATGATTTGCCATTTTGTGTCTGAGAGCCCCGACAAGCCTCCAGTACAAAGCTGTGTGATCTGCCCACGAATTTTCACCTGTCACCTGTGTTCTTGGCAGCAGGCCCCTTGCCTTCTTTCCGTTGTGTCTCATTAATGATTCGGCGCACTTCATCAATACTACTGTGACCAGATTTGTAGGCTTGAAGAGCTCGGAGACACTGTTGAAATAAATCAGATAATGAGGATTAAAAGAAATAACAACGCACTGCATTGGCGATTTTTTTCGGTTGCCAGAACATCCTTGGCTATTTGAACGTCAGTCTCCTTTTTTTTCTTTTGCTTCACAAAGCTCATCTTGGGTGTGGGGAAGCAAAGAAGGATTGAGGTAGACCTTCTTGCCTCTAAGTACCATTTTCGTTGCTGTAGACATGTGTGACAATGCAAAAAGAATTTGTACAAGCTGGTTGAAGTTCAAGTGACGAAAAAAAACTGCTGAAAAAGCTGTCACTGACTATGCAGGCTCCTCCACAGCCCCCAGGCTTGTGGAACGACCCCTGATAAACGGTCAGAATTTCGGCTCCCGATTATTAGGGGTCCTTCTATTAGACACTGCTTTGTGGCAATATATGTCGCTTTTCTGCTTATTTCTCCGCTTTTTTTTTTCACGCTTGACTCTCACCATGCCTCTCCCTTGCATTTATCAAGGAATGTACTCGGACTTTCACGCTGCAAGGACATCTCATAAAACATGTTCAGTCAGCAGTACACCGTAATAGCATTCTTTGTGCACCTCCAATGGTATTCATCTTATACCTGTCTAGTACGGATGTCATCCTGTACCTCAAAAGCTCAAGTATTATAATAGTTTAGATGTTTTAACTGCTTTCTATGTTAACAGGCTCGCAGACTACCACTCATATGAAATTTTGTTATAATTGGCTATTATAATAGTAGTCACCAAGTAGTCACTTCGAACTCAAAGTTCCATACAAGTCCATACTCGAGAGATGTATGGAGAAATTTTGATTGAATCATTGATTTATGGTATGGAAGGTATGGCAGCTATTCTCTCATGCTCTCATGAAATTCCCAACTTGCTGATGCATATACTTATGCCCAACAGTCAAGTTTTCAAGGTTTGATTACTTACTTACTTGCCAATATTTTCTGCTGTAAATACTGTATCGTTTCGAATTTAAGTTCAGTAATGCATAACGCGAGGTACTGAACTGAGGTGATTTCTATCTTTGTAACGCGTAACATCAGCCTTTGAACCATGATTTATCGGCGCTTATACGCAAAATTTGGCGGCCGGCTACGCCAGCCACTATATTTGAACTGAATTTTCAATGCATCACGCCGCCTGGTGGCGGCTGAACTCTGAACTGAATGTGTACAAGCCGTAACGCGTAACATCGGCTGAACTTATTTTTGAAACGATACAGTATACTTGCTGTTTGTTACACACTGTTGCACAGATCAATCCCACTTCAGTATATCATTGAATCTGCATTTAACTTTGGTGTTGGAATGCATAAGAATAAATGCTACTGATGCAAGATCCATTTACATTCAGCTTTTACCTAGGCTCCAAATCATTGATATACACATGTAGACATGACTGTTAACGCAGGACTGCTGCTGTAACATGGAGAAATTTTCCTCTCCCTAAGTACAGTACATGTACATGATAATGACATGCATTCTGTGATTCCATACATAGCCTTTACAGTCATAATATGAGTGGAATACTGCAGAATTTCAATCACAATATGGATGGTATACAGCCTGTTTCCATACTGTCTACAGTCTCGGTCTTTGCATTCAACGGCACACATTATTTGCGTCAAATTTCCGTAGTACCCTGGAAGATTCAGAGTCCTACTTGTAATGCTTAAAATAAAGGTGAGGATTTCACTCTTACCCTCACCTCCACCAACATCTCGTTCTTTCCTATGCATATAGACACATTCTGTTTCAACCCTTGGACCTTGAAGGACCAGCCTTTACATGCATACATAGAGGTTCTAGTCTTGTTTTTGATTAACTACTAATACTTCTCCTTTATTGAGTCCTTACTTAATTACTTATAAGCCTGTACAGCTCGTAGTTTAAGCCCGTTGAATCTTCGCCGTTTGTGATCCTTGAACCCAGTTCATAACAATAAATCCCTCCAAAAATACTTACATCTGATTTGGAACAGTTCAATACAATAAAGCCGCAAACCACATAAGTATACAGCCGCTATTACAGCAGCAGGTTACCTGGACTGTATACCTGCAGCTCAATTGAAGCTTAATACATGTTGCTCCAGACTCGTCACTCTACTTCAAGTTGAATTCTCATTGAATTCCTGGTGCTTAGGCTGTGTAAAGACCTAGAATGAACCCACATTGTCACACACTACATTATATGTGTTATATTGCTTCAAACTTGCGAGATATAAGCTAACTTGTTATTAACTTGGGCCATCAAAAAATTCAAACTCCGCTAACTTGTGCTAACTTGGCTGAAGTTTGCCGTTGTAAATACATTTCAAACGATGATAAATTTATCATTTTTGCTGCAATCGCAGTCTTCCACACCATAATCACATTATACAGTCTTTTATAGATGTTCTGAACCCCAGACACAAATAATGTATACAAATGTATTACAGTTGTAATAAACCCTTATGTCTAAAAATTTATTACAACTGTAGGTACCATCAAGTATTACAACCATTAATAGTAATATAATTTGGCGCGCAACCTTCGGGCCCGCCTCCGCTTCCCTCCCCTCCCTTGCTGCACTCGGGGGGTCCCCCGGGGCGGGAAGTTGTCAGTGGGCACTCTAAAGCCTCGTTTGCGCTTATTTCAAGAGGCGGTAACCCCAACCCCTAACCCCTAACCCAGGACATTTGGCAATGCCGGACTAGCTCTCTAATGTTAGGGTTCACCCTTCGGGCGAACCCTAATGAGAGCTAGCCATGGCATTGCATAAAAAGAAAACCTACAATCACTTAAATTTACATATCAGTGGCTTGAACGCGTGTCAACATGTATGCATCATTTCAGGACTGCGGACCAACAATACCCTTAAGCCATCAGGCGCATGTAAGGTGTGAATACAATTTAGATATATTACATGACAGCTGTTACGTTGTAATAAATTTGTAGACATAAGGTTTTTATTACAGTGTAATCTATTTGTATACAAATACAGTGTTGTAGGCTGATGTTCTACACTTTTTCCATGAACAATACATAGGTGTATTGGCAGTATTGTTTAATATAACTGCGCAATATTTTATGAGTATTGAAGTACAGTGAGCATAGTTACTTCCTCACTATAGTGGCCTGCTCCCCATAGCATGCCTACACAGTCATTCTGAGCTAGATAGGACATGTAAATACCTCTGTATGTACTGATTAAATACATATATTCCATGAATACAGTGACAACAGTGGTGAGCAACTTTTAAAGCAACTATCATGCTTGCATCACGATGCTAGTGAGACTTAGACACTTACCTTAGCTCTAGAGAGCCTTAGAAATCCTTTTATAATGGTCAAGTTAGACAAGTTAAAACAAGTTAAAACAAGTTAAAACCAGTTAGACAAGTTAATTTGCTAACTTCAAGTTAACTTTCAATTCAAAAGTTACAGCTGATTGCGAAATCGTAGCACAGTTTCGCAGAAACACTGTTTACTGATGGTGTTTACAGCACAAATAAAAATGACGAAATTGGCTCCACCTTCTTCTCCCAGCCCCACCGCACGGTCACCTGGAAGTTTTCAAAGCCTCCTCAACGACACCAGATCATTGTGACAGGACTCAAGACTTTATTCTACTGACTGTAGATAGGTGAACATGCAATTCACAGGCTAGCAAAAGAGTGAAGATAGCTTTTTTTTCAGCAGGATCAATGAATCAATAGTTGCCATTGTAAAATTCGAGAACGTAGAGAATTATTCTGAATGGATAACAGCAAGTGGAGCAAATTTGTTTACACCATCAGTAAAGAGTGTTTCTGCAAAACTGTGCTACGATTTCGCAATCAGCTGTAGCACAAGTTAGTGGAGTTTGAAATTCCAAGTTAGATTGGTAGGGCCCGAGTTATTTTAGTCACTATTTGAAACATACTTTTTCGGAGGATTATGGGAAATAGATATTTCATAGAACTACATATAGTTATTAATAAATGATCACTTACTGAATAAACCAGTGACTGGAACTAATAATGCACAGAAGACCATCTTCCAAAATATACCCAGACCCAAATTCTTCTATAATGATGAAGACATGGTTGAGTTTGATACCTGGATATGTTCCATGGTATGCTGGCTAAATGTTGCCGACCAATGTAGGCCTAAATTGTGTTACAGTGAATCGTGACATTGATGGGTGATCAACCCCAACAAGGAAATGACTCAAAACAGTCACTGCAGAAAGATCATCAGTTAATGATATAATGCAAATTGTAATAATGCAAAGGGAAATGGAGCTTACCAGTATTACTCCAAAACTTGATCCATGCATAATATTCAAATGATTCCGAGCATTTACTCAGTTCAAACTGAGCTCGTCAGAATAGTCATACTATGGCATCAGTCCATATGAATTTCTCTACAGCAATAACGATGTTGTATGACTCGTAAAGTTTTATGGCGACACTCTAACCTACTACACATGATGCTGACATCTGACTGTGCACTATCTCAGGACCCAGCATGTCAGCTCCCATCTCACTGGAATCTCAGCGATTTTAGGGAATACTTGAAATATTGTGAAATGTCACAGTGGTCATGGGTCACTGTACAAAATTTGACCAAAATCAACAGCTTTGACCGGCTTTAGCACTAAAAAAGCTTACAAATATTTCCATATAAGGAAATTTGTCGAAATTATAATTTCGACATGGTGGTCACACGTCACAAGCCATGTCGAATTGAATGAAATGCAACAGTAGATAAATAGATAAATAAATGAATTTAAAAAAAAAATACAATGTTTAGCAAGTACAAGCCCCTTTTTCTCCATTTCTTTGTTCCACTTCGAGCTTCGAGTTGGGGAACATGTCAATACGACCGGCTAACAGCACCTATACAATAAAGCCTGCTTTGTTGCTCTGAGAGCTGTCATTGACCATTGACATTGAAGGTGGAGGATCCAATTCCACATATTTAGCCTGGATATCTACAACATTTGATTCCGTCTATGAATTGATTAGTTGGTGCACACGTGCACTGGATGCTGAATCGCACAATGTTATTAGCCGGGAAAGTCCCAGCACCGGACCTGGAAGCCCTTGACGCATTAAAATTTGACATGCTATAGGCTGGCTCCACATTCAATGTAGAGCGAAGGTCGGTTCGGACATTCAATGAAGCTAACAATGAGCTTGTGTACAGCTTCCCTACCATAATGTTCATTGCATCGTGGATGAGATTGTGCGGCATTGTAAGGAACTAGGGCAAAAGATCCTCTTGAGCATCGAAATTGAAGGTTGTATTGATGTACGTACACAAATCATGTCAACGACTGCAAATATTCTGAGAGCACGGTCAGAATTCTATCTCTGATATTACGCCATACACTCTTACGAGGTCAGTAAACCGGTATTAATTGCATATACCAACAACTTGTTGATCACTGAATCAGTCCTATTTTATGGGTCAGAGCCTGGAGTTTATAAATGCAAGCTTGCTTACGCGCGGATACCTGTATGACTTTTATGAAGATAGAAGCAAAGTGAAGCCGCAATAAGAAGATCCGCTATTGCTGCGCAAGCTAAACCTGTGCTAGCCATCCACTAGAATCATATTAAGCATCATATGCTGGTGTAAACAGTACTGCAGTGGGAGGATACCTGAAATTTAAAAAACTGAGAGATTTCGACCAGTTGAAACCTTCCAGTAACAAAGTGGTGTCAGTATTTGATCAGTACAATTAATCAGCAACAAAGTTTGTGCAAATACCAACTTTCTGATAAGGCTTGCTGTAGTGAAAAGACACATGAGCTTATGCATCTATCTTGATCATTCAACCTCACCAAGCTCGAAACCTGTGAGATATAGTGAGACATTCATATAATTGATTATTCTTCTGCTCACAAAAGTAGCACACTGAGAGAATGACCTTGAGGAAGATTCAGTGCTGAAAACCTTTGAAGAGAAAATATATGGAAGGGCGCACAATGATACCTGATAGCCATTTATTTTTGCTGACTATTAAGTAGGAGAATTCTTATGAAATCCACCTCTATCTGGAGAGAGGGAAGACCCACGTTTCAAAACCCGGAATGCAAAGAATCTAGTGCCAATGACAAGTGTCAAGAAGAGAGCTTCAAATTATCATTACAGCTCACAGTTCTACAGTGAGCACAATTATGTTCTGATTGACTTTGAGAATTCAAGTCACTGGAGAAATTTTACTTGAAGTTCATTACCAGTGATAAAAATTCCAAGCTGCAAATTCTTAGTACTAAAGCAAAGACAGCAGAAAATGACTGCAAGTACATTAAAGCTCCTGGGATTGAAGGTTAAAACTTAGTCCACGCAACTTATGCTTACTTGTAATCTCACCAAATGGAATCGTCAGAAGGCCGTTGCATTGCCGTAGTTTGATATTATCCAGTGGTACAAAGAGTGCCCGATGAAAACCATTTGAAGTGTGTTCAGTATCCTATGTTTTCTGAGATGAATGCTGGATATCACTGGTTGAACATCATCTGTACCAAATCCCGCCAACCTGCCTCAACTGTGCTTATGAGATCTTTGCAGTTGGATCTTCAAAGAAGTTCAAAAGTTACTTACTACAAATTTTATTACCATCCAATCCTTAGTGTAACCCTCAAAGTATCTGAAGCTTTGAATATTCAGTATCCCAAAAAGCCTTCGAAATGGTTCAGCGTCAATTATACTACGCACAGCCTCCTTCCATGAATAAGTACTTACACCGCAGCAATAAAATACCCAATTGAAGTGACACCTAGTGTATTGTCAAATGCACCCATTAGGCTGAATCTGTAGAAAGGGGAGAAAAATACGAATGTAGCACAAGACATTTTCATGTGGTATTTACACCAACCACTGTGTCCAACTTATGCTGAATTTGTCCAGCCATCAGACAACATGACTACTGCGGTAACAGATCATGATGGAACAAAATAAGGCTCACTCACTCCACAGGATTGAGTAAATTGAGGCTGGAATTATCTTAGGAAAATGGTCTGTAAATAATAAAATTTCCCGCCACAAATTTCCATTGAAAAAGAATGAAAATCCCACCTGAAAAATAAATAGAAAAAGACCATCTTTTCCATGGTCTTTTCCATGTGTAAAAGGTCTTCTAAGCTTTGTTCTTTCCCGATTGAAATCTTTGTTTTATTCCGCCATCAACATGTGGTACTCAGTTAACGCCAGTTACTGCCCTGCACTAATGGTATCAGATATTAGTCAGCAGAGTGGCAGGAAGAGCTTTGTCATCATTTAGAGTGCTTAACTTCATCTTTCAATGCACTCAGAAGCAGATAAATGTTGTTCTCCCTTGTTTTATCTTAGAAACAGATCTCTGGTTCTCTGAGAGCCATTTTATAAGTATCACATATTGCCTGTGATGGTTGTAAGCACTCAAAATCAGCTTGCCCAAACCAAATTACTGTACCATTTTGACCAAAAGTAGATGGAGTGTGATGCATGACCTTCCCTGTTCACAATATTCAGTGTTCACAGATCTCAGTGAGCTGTGGCAAATTTGTGGACTGTTCACTGAGTGTTGACTAGCACACTGAACTGCTACAAAAATACTTTTGGAGCCATTTATGGACTTTGTAAGTAGATTTTTAACTATTTTGAGCATTTTAGGTGTTTTTGACCATTTCAAGTGACTTGATTTTGTCTATTTCAGTTTTCACAGGGTTCACAACCCAAAGTGAACAGTGACACCCTCCAGTGAACTGTTCATTTTAGGGCAATGTGACATGTGACTGAACTTTTGGTCAAAACAGTACAGTAAAGTTGCTAATGTGTTGCCAAAACTGTACCCTAGCCTCAGATATGGTACATTCAAGCTGATATGGACCATATACTTATTCTTCTACCTTGAATAAACCTGAGGTATAGAGCCCTGAGACTCTGAGAGCCATCTCAACTGAATGATTACTATGAGAAAATACTATTAATCTCTTGTTTTGCTTTCCAAAGGGGAATTTCACTTATGATAATTATACTAGAAAAATGTATAAATGTGCCCTTAAAACTGTGCTAACCTCAAAAAGTCACAAGTGTGTCCTTGATCAAAAATGCTTTACTCAAAAAAGTGCACTACTCAAAACTACATGGCACTTTGAAAAGCATGAGACTTGAATAGAATATTGTGATTTATTTTTTGCACACATTGAAGAGCATAAATACTGCCACTGTGCTGCTCCAGAACTAAGCCCCGAGCATGCTGAGAAGAATTTAAGCACTCATAATGATGACAAAGCTCTTCCTGCGGCTCTGCTGACTAATATCTGGTGCCATCAGTGCAGGGCAGTACTATTGATGCACTACTAGTAATGCAATTGGTACTAGAAGTGCAATCCGACAATAAATCTCTTTGCTCTGAATGCATTTCGAGTCCACTCCCTTTCAGACTTTTAATATAAGCTCTTATACATGTACTCTAAAGGTCAGTCTATTTATATGGACGAGACGAGAGCAAGAAAATATTCAGCATTTTTGCAAAGGGCTTTTTATGCCCGGTAGAGGTGAACAATTTTTTTGTACTTTTGAGGCTTGGACAGGACATTTATATAGACTAATTAGGGTGTTCAAAGATTATCTGGCAGTTTTAATTGAAGTTGAACGCTCTCAAGCAAGGAAAGAGAGGTGAAAGTGCAGCTTTGGGGATTGCTGATGCCTGCCAAAACGCGATTGCATTGCCTGCCAAATTTTGACCTCTTCTCGGCTCAGTGCTGGCTGGAGTCAATTTTCATCTAAAATTGTCAAATTCAGGAATTACATACTTTAGGGTATGTACAGCTTAAGTTCAAAAAACGAAGCCCATTGGTTGATATTTGCAGAAGTTTTATGATACAGACATTTGCGATTGCACTTCTAGTACATCAATAGTAACCGGCGGTAACTGGGTACCACATGTTGATGGTGGAATAAAACAAAGATTCCAATCAGAAAAGAACAAAGCTTACAAGACCTTTTACACATGGAAAAGACCATGGAAAAGATGGTCTTTTTCTATTTATTTTTCAGGTGGCATTTTCATTGTTTTTCAATGGAAATTTGTGGCGGAAGACTTTATCATTTACAAACTATTTTCCTAAAATAATTCCGGCCTCCATTTATTCAATCCTGCGGAGCAACTGGCCTGGTCATGCATGATAAGACACTACTGGAGTTCCTATCTTTTTCTAATACAGGTGTACTTGTTCCTATTGCTGTGTCCGCATAATTCAAAAGGAAATGGTCTGCGTGTTGGCACTGCAGGAGAACCCTCAGGCTGAGAGCACAATCTAGGAATGAATGGATGTACATTGCTAGCAAGTCTTACATGTGGACGAATGAACATATACACACCTTCAATCATTTACCACCATGCAACCATCTCACAATAGAGTTAAGTGCATCAGCAAAACCTGGGTGAACTGTGGATTGCTGTGGATTGCTGTGGATTGCTGTGGGTTGCTGTACAGCACTGTAATACAATCCACAGAAGCCACAGAGCTGTCCAGTTCTGTACAGAGGGGGGACCTTGCTGTGGGATCACCCAGGTTCTGCTGATGTGATATCAGCGGAGTAGAACAATCTGAACCTTGTTAGACAATACAGTCCGGATGTTGTAGTTTCTCAAGTAGCAATGGAAGATGGAAGGCATGATATGATTCGATTCCAGAGACAATTTCTCTAACTATAACTATAGTAATTTCCTTAACCTATGGAGCTTTTCGCGAAACCGTATTGAAGATGACCAATCAAGATGGGAAACATGATATGATTTGATTCCTGAGAAAATTTCTCTGGCTATAGTAAAATCTCCTTAGCCTACGGATTATAGGCTCTTCGCAAAACCGTGTTGAAGATGACCAATCAAGATGAAAAAAATCAGATAGAAACAGAGGCTGTGAGGTGCCTTGTTATATATCAGCAAACCCTGTATTTTTCATTTTAACTTTGACAGCAATATGTAGAATTCCCAGCGCTTTCAGAACCCCAAGCGCTGCCGGAACTGCGCGCTTGCCAGTCCTGTCAAAAATATAAACTCGTATGACATTTCATTTTAATTTCCAAATAAGGCAATTTGAAGCCTCTGGGAGCTCTGGCCAGCGCTGGCCGGACCATCTGGGTCCTGGAGCTGCTGGAGCTCTGGAGACACTGTCCAGCACTTGCAAGAGCTGGCCACATCATACATGTTTTCTTGATGTACTTTGAAGGATTTCAAAGGATTCTAGCAATAAAATTCCTGACTTAGAATTCTGCATCTCTTAATACACTGCAAGCTCACATGGCCTATGGCCTTTCTCATTGGACCACTGATACGCCGATTTTTCGGCTAAGGCTAGAACTGCGCAGAACCAATAATCCTAGGTTCTGTTAGTAACAAAACACGGTCAATAAGAGAACTATAGTGAGCCCGAGCTGATAGTTAAAATCTACCGAGGACCTATTCTACCCAAGAGGTTGCAGAGTAACGGTACGCGCAATGGTACCATACTTAACTTTGTGAATGCGCCTCGATCAAAGTCCTATGCGCGGTATGGTGTAGCGAGGCAAGCTTGTTGGATAACAAGTTGCTGACCGAGGCAGATAAACGAGCCCACATACCAGTTATACTAGGCTAGGTCATCAAAGGATATACCCAAGGGATCGAAGTCTTAACGAGGCATCGCTTCCGCGATCAGCTCACCGAGGAGTCTAAATGACACTCAAGTTTATTAAACGAAGCAAGGTGGACCGAGATGGGGAAGTACCCTAACGGGTGCCCTCAAAGTTGACACTCGCTGGAAAGCGCCCAGGCATATAGCCGCGGCAGTCCAACGCGGCCACATGACCCACTTGCTGTAGCTACTTCTAGAGCATGGAAGGACCAAGGAGTATTTCTATCTGAGCCTCAGCGTTTTACCGAGATCCATATGCTACCAGGCATCTAGACTCGAGACCACGCGGAACTAGGGATAATAACCAGTCTCCCATTGGCAAGGAAAAACATAGAAATACTTCCGAGGGCTGTTCTGCTAAAGGAACTGGCAAGCCTTGTAAAAAAGGCAAATGACTCGAGTCGATTCGGACCAAAATCCCAAAAGTCGACCCAATCGAGGAAGACAAACGAACGAGGCAGGAAAAACGTCGAGGCAAAACCATAGTATACACGCATATATGGACATTATTTATCTTTTTCTATTTTACTTACTCTGTTTCATCCTATCTCGCTCAGTTTCTCTCATTTTCCTATTTTCATATATCTCGCTCAGTATATAAGGGTAGCTATTCTATCTCGGAATGACAAGTTAGACTTGATACCTGAAACGCAGTTCTATCTTAGGACCTGTAGTGATTCGTACATGCTCAGACGCGTCTGCATCGTCCTCTACAACCTTTGAAATGGGTGGCCTTCTTGTAACCTCGATAATACTGAGGCTGTTCATTCTACTTCCCAGCTATTAAGTCGAGCATTCCTGGTTTTCATCTCGAAGAGAGGTCACATCAGTCTTAGGACCGCAGGTGGAGCCTAACGTGCACACCTCGACGAGCCCGTTGTTGATTAGGAAAGGTCTTGGACCCAACTGTCGGCTTGGTCTAGTTTTAGGGAGGAAGCTTCTCGGAGTGTTACCTAGCTTTACCAACAGATTCTACCCCTTGCCTGCTCTTCGCTGAGTGTGTTAAAAACGCCTACTCGAGTGACTTGCGCGGCGGTTGTATAAGCTTGTTAGGTAACTCGCGGGAATCCCTGAGAGTTGGAGTATCATTGCGCGGCGACGTAAAGGCTCCCAAGATACACAAAGTCGTTTGTTGAGTCGGCGTACTTGACCCGTGCTTTGGTGTTTGCTTTCCCCTCGATTAGTTCAGCACGTCGTCGTACGTTAGTTGGCTTTTCAAAACCTCCCTCCAAATATAAAACCTTGTTCATTGCGCACTATCTGTGTCAACTGTCAAGTGCTTTTCTCTTCAAATCAATTAGTAGTCGAGGGAACCTTTGACAACCTCCTTCCTCGCATTAAATTAAACCTTTTGGATTATATCTGATTGGGGTGATTGTTGTTTGGTTGGTTTTCATACCCAGCACAAATCTAACTCATCACCACATAACCTATTTCCCGGATTTCCGAACAGATAAGAAACTATGAATGGCCATTCAGCATAAGGCCGAGAAATCGCTCCCATTTCAACAAGAGTTGGCAGCGCTTTTCTCGCAACAAACATTGTCTGCCCTTTGCATGCCTTGCAGAGCGCCACCCTCAAGGAATACGACCAGAATGTTTGACTTCCGAGTGCTGCTACTATTCGAACTGAACTTTAAACTAAGCTTGCTCAATGAACTCATACTTACTAATCAGCCTGCGCAGCTGCACGAGCCAAAACTCAAATTTTCCAAAGGTTTTGAATCTTGATATTGAACTTCTCAAGATGAAATTGCATATATCTTGGATGTTAGAAACGGCAACAGTAATCGAGTCGGGTGCAACTGCTGCCCAGCTGCGTGATCATCTTGTATGATTGTTTCGATCTGGTTGCCTTGACTAGCCCTAGAATACTAGTACTTAAAATACAAAGGTGAGCTATTCTTGAGGTTCCCATCCTTTCTTTCGAAACATACTACCATGTGTGTACGCAACACAAATGCTCTTATTCCATTGACGGAGTACATGAAGGTTGTAAAACCTGTTTGGATTATCACAATGGTCTGTACCACTATTACTATTTAATCATACCAGTAGACTAACAATAAACATGCTCTGTCTAGATTACGCTCTTTCTCTATGGTGCAGTTTTGAACTCATCCAAAAGTAAACCTGATTCCAAGCCAGGCTTACCTTACATACGTAGGGATTTATACGGTACTAATCTGGGTGTACATATACTTTCAAGTCCGAAATCAGCACAGAAGACCAACATTTTACCTGATCTCCTTGATCTTACTCTACATCCTCATCACTGTCTTCACAATTTTGGATATTTCGTCCCTCTTTGAGGGATTGGTTTCAAACACAGCACTTAACTTATCCTTCAACCATTTCGAAGACTCGCCATCTCCAGTAGCGCCGGCGCTTGACATTCATTTTGTCCAGTTTCTAAATATTCAGCAAGTACCTTTTCATTTCGAATCCTTATTGAATAAAGCCTTAACTCAATTTCAGAATTGCAGCAGACGCTGTCTTTGCTGTTGCAAAGTGAGTCTTAATCTTCATTTTATTGTCTTTTTTAAATTGAAAACTGCGCTGAAATCCTTTTTTTCTCTAGCTCAGTTGCCGAGGTTATACTTGTTAGTGGTTCTAACTTCTAATCTTATAACTACCATATGCTAATCTGTAATCTAATTACCTAGCTGTGTCGCTGCTATTTTATTTGGGATGCTAGAAGAAGTATCATTGCTGGTCCTGCCATACTATGCGTGATAAACTTTGGTGAGAGATTACAAAATTGATGCTTACTTACTTTCATTGGCAGAGTTTACTTAGTACTTACGGAGACATACATACAGGATTGATAATATCTGCTGTAATTCTTGAAAAGGAGGGTGCTAGCACAGCGTCTTTGCAAAGAGTCCTAGAGGTGGGTGACAGGATGCTGGAAGTCGCAGCCTTAATTATCTCCACTGCATCAATGGGTGGCATTATTCTCATAAATGTAGTGTTAACTGCACTTATAGGTAGGTCAAACCATCAGTCCAGATGATATATCTTGATTATGAGTGAAATGCTTACTTTGTGCTTACTGCCATTGCTTAAATACTTTCTAGGTCAGTACAATCAAGTTTTAACAATGCATAACAAAAAAAAATCAAATATTCCATTAGCGAGCAGAATATGGTGGCTTGGTCGAATTAATAGTTGCTACCAAGACTCTAACTGTACTGAAAAGCACAATTTCGGCCACAGGAAGATCTCTCACTTGATAGAGATTGTGTACATTGTTTTCCTTGATAATCTCTGTTGCCAATGAGCACTGACTCTGTTTTTTTTACTCATTTCATTTCTAGCTTAGAGTCTGGTTCATTGTATCCAATCTCTTTTATCATTGCCACTGGGCTGGGGCCAAATATCCATATTTTCCCTTTCCCAGCCTCCCAGCACCAGAACTATTCAAAAATGCTTTCTCTGTTTGCTCAGGTGATGGTATGTCTGTCTTACTCTGGTTATCATTGCTGGTTTTGTAATATTGACTCTGGATAGGGGATTGCCCCGACACTGATGATGGTTCGGGTAGATATGCACTCAAACGTTAAGCATGAGGGCTAGATGTCTTCAGCCACTGGCATTGGATTCATCAAAATTGGCAATGTTAAATAATGATGGCAGTACTAGACCCATCAGCTGTAGCTGTGCCTTAATGTTGATTGAATGCTATATCAGTTTGTATCATGTATGTATATGTTGAAGGTGGAATAATTGCATTGTTGGAAATTGCAATGCTCCTCTTACTTGTATGGCTTGTATTCTGGATCTTCTCCTCCATATCCACCATCAAGACTGCGGACATTCTCCCACAATTACATCATCATCTTGCTCTCTCTGGCTATATGAGATGATGCAGAGAACTCTGGTGGGGCTCTGAATGCAATTTGGAAGAAGGGGGCGTGTGTTTTCGATGGAAGCAATTTCATGTTGAGGACATAACTTAAGCAGAGGGGGGAACCTGAGATGAGAGGTGACCAAGAGAATTAAGGGAACAGAAGAAATATATCAAAATAATCTTCTTGCACAATGATTCAGTCAGACTGAAGCGTATCCTCAGAAAAAACATCATCTGATTCAGGAATCCGACCCGAATGTTTGACTTCCAGAGCTAAGATTACCAGCCTGCTTAAAAGGGGCTCAAGATAATCCAAGTGGTGCAGGTTTCATCATTCTGCGAGCAACAATCACAGACTATGATTAAGATGAGTTTCGGATTTTTTTGGTACTCATACAAACACCCGAGGGCCGGCACAGTGTAAAGCAAAGGCAGCAGGTTTTACAATGGTTTTTGTCGCGAGGGTTGTTACCAAAAGCACGAGAGTGACGAAAGAAGAACGAAAGCCCGGCTGAGCGAAAAAAAAAAAAGGCAGGTGAAAGAGAATGATTTCAGGTTTCGATGCTTCCTGTTTCTTCGACACTTGCCGTAGCGTTCGGCATAGAATGATATCAATGAGAGAAGACCAAGTTTGTTCCATGAACTTTCAGATACTTAGACCTTGGAACATCATGAGCGCTCAGATTCAGAAGAGACTGGCGTCCGGATCACGCGCATGAACTAAATTTGGCTCAGGGGCGCAGCGGAAGCAAGCTCGGACCGACGTCATTACAGCGTCTATATTTGGTTGGTTTCATTCCTTCATTCACACTTTCATCTTCTTGATGACGACGGGCCTCAGTTGAGCGTTGAGCCTTACAACCTCTTCCTACAGTATATCATCTCAATATCCGACCTCGATTTCTACACCAGAATAGCAAATTAACCGATACAGTTTTACGAGCTCAGCGAATCGAATTCCTTGCACACAAGCAATTTCGAAGACTCGCCTCCGACTCCCATCTACTGACAACCATCCCAGTCGCCTCCGCCACCATG
Source organism: Gymnopus androsaceus JB14 (assembly GCA_009733575.1). Lineage (NCBI taxonomy): Eukaryota > Fungi > Basidiomycota > Agaricomycetes > Agaricales > Omphalotaceae > Gymnopus > Gymnopus androsaceus. Next base: position 88,688 of record ML769533.1, on the reverse strand, counting down.
CATCTTTCGATAAAAGACGCCATCCTACCCCAACCACCCAGCTTCGTCAAGAAGAAGAACTATGAAGTTCATCAGGTATTGGGCGAAGGAACTTTTGGGAAAGTTGTGGTAAGCCGTGCGACCGAATATATCGATCGACAATTCACCCACATGTCCTATCTGTAGAAAGCAACTTGGCACGTCCCTCCCGAACAAGCCATTATCGCTGAGCGAGGTGCTGCTGCAGGTCCAGACGATCCATTGCCCCCATCACCGGCCAAACGAACCTTGAGTTTCATCGGCTCCAAGCCTTCGTCAAGGTCTGCGTCACCAGGTCCTTCGGATCCTTCACCATCAATAACGAAAGAAGTTGCGTTAAAGCTGATTCCAAAGAAGAAGGTCAAGGGAAATGAAGCCAGTGTGTGGGGTGAGATGGAGGTGCTAAAGGGGCTAGATCATCCAATATCGTTCGTCTACCTTTCATGCGGCCTTTTCTTGATCTCACACTAGACCTTATCTAGGTCAAGTTCTACGAATGGTTTGAATCCAGAACGAAATACTACCTATCATTCGAGCTTGCGGTTGGTGGTGAGCTCTTTGAGCGCATACTTAAGAAGGGCAAGTTTACAGAGAAGGATGCTAGCGGTGTTGTTAGGTGAGATTAGAAGTTATTTCGGTACCTTGTCCCTTCTGGTATTCCCGGGTGTTTCTACCCTGGCAGTTTTCTTATTTTATATTGTTTCGATTGTTGCCCGTACTGACTGCTTTCTCCTCCTCATATATCAGGTCGATCCTTTCAGGCGTAGCCTATCTTCATGAACACGATATTGTACACCGGGATCTCAAGTGAGTTTTTTCAGGCCGAAAGTGCTGGGCTCGTCGCTGACACCTTTACGCGGTGCATTTCTAGGCCCGAGAACATCCTATACCGAACATCAGCAGAGGATTCAAATATTGTTATCGCAGATTTTGGAATGTACGTGTCATTCGCTCTGCCATCCGTCAATCCCTTCGCGGTGTTTCTGACGCTCCATCTTTTTGTTTGCGTTTTTCTAATGTTCATCTGGCTAATTGATATTTTCTAGAGCGAAACATCTTCATACACCCGAAGAGCAATTGCATTCATTAGCGGGCAGTATAGGCTACGTAGCACCTGAAGTGTTACTGAATGAGGGTCATGGAAAGAAGGTCGATCTGTGGAGTATTGGGTAAGTCTCAGAATATGTTACTCGACTATCCCATTAACTCTACCCTTCAGAATTATAACCTACGTCCTCCTCTGCGGGTACTCTCCCTTCCGCTCCGACGAAGTCAAGGTGCTCATCCGCGAAACCACCGAAGCCAAAATCGAATTCCACGACCGTTACTGGAAGAATGTCTCGATCGAAGCCAAGAACTTTATAAAACGGCTCCTCAACCCCGACCCCACGAAACGCCCCAGTGCTGCTGAAGCATTCGACGAACCATGGCTCACAACACACGAACCCTCAGAAGACCACGATTTGTCCGGAGGATTGCGCGAACATTTCGATCCTCGTGCAAAGTGGAGGAATGCGATTGCTGGTGCAAGGGCGTTGCATCGATTAGCGTCTTTAGGTGCTACCGCACGGTCGCAGTCGCAGCTTTCAGCTACAGAGTCGACGCGCTCGGAGACGACTGCGTCTTCGGGAGGGTGGAATACTGGTGGTGGGTCTTCCCCGAATACGGAAGATGAAGACGAGGATGATGGGTGGCACCCTGGTTCGGCGTCTGCTGGTCAAGCTGCGTTGAGTCCAGGCACCCCGGGTGAGAACGCGAATGTCACTGTCACTGCTCCAACGGAAGAGGCGACATCTGCATCTGCGTCGTCAGATCCTCCGGCTCCTGTCTCACCTCCGTCTGGTTCTCCACATTTCTCGGGTTCTTCTGATGTTAACGATGAGCCGGAATCCTTGTTAACAGAAGAACAGCTCGCGGAGGAAAAGCGCAAACAGGAATCGAGCCATGGGCACGGTGATGCTGATATGGACTTGCAGATGCCAGGATCTTTTGATATGGAAGGTCCGCCGTTGCATGGAGAGGAGGGTGCGGGTTCCAGTTGGAGCGATATGTTGAAGAAGCTTACTTTGAGGTCTTGAGATGGAATTATATGGACGTGACGCCGCATATCTACATACGCTTTTGCTTGATCTCTTTTGCTTCATTTATTGCTCAGTTAGGGTACGATCGGTATCCAGTTTCTCTTGGATTTCTGTTTAGTTTTTTGTAATCTAGTATACGTATGCCATTTTCTGCAGTGGCAAGATACAATGTGTGCCGATACTAAGGTAGTGTTGGGCGCGTTGATGATGGTTTTGGTCAGAGGTAAGCGGTGATACTTTGAAAGTCTGAAGGCGATCCTTGACTCTCCTCGCAATATCCTAGAGGAATCGTTGCTAACATTGATGAAGACCGACGATCCTACGATACATCATGCATATGGAGTATATACTGCAGTGGTTGAACTGAGACCTTGTCGAATAACGGTAAATAGTAAATCAGAAACAACAAACGAGTTACTACGCCTGGTCGGTCTCTATCACGACGTTTTGACCTCGCCACTTGTTCACTATTCGTGGCTGAAGACTTAAGAACAATAATTGTCGATTCTCTGGATGGCTAGGGAAGAAGGCAGCCTAGGAGATACGGCGCATAAGAAATTGTGTGCCCCTATTATCCGACTTTTTCTTAGAGCAGCTGTGAGTCTGTAAATCTAGACAACCAGTTATCAATCGGCGCGCGATGTGACACGGCTTGAGAAAGAGAAAGGAAGTGGGACAGTTCACTTTGCAAGGTAAAAGCTAACAGTAGCTCGTCTCAGCATCGAGATAACAAATATACAAGGAAGTGGGTATCATCGTGTTCGAGTATCGTATTGCTGGGCTATAACTGCTTTGACCTTCAGCCTTATCTTATCACAGTGTTCTGAGCAATGAGCAAGATATACGGTAGTGCAGATTGATTTTCTTACATCGCTTATTGGAAATAAAGAAAGAGCTGCAACAGGATTTATTGAACGTTTGACCTCATGCGGGCCCAGAGGCAAATGAGTACCGTACATGTGTATCTACAAGTAGTTATTATACCTACAAAAGTGCATATGTCATAGGTTCAACATCATTTATATTGTGGTTTATGATGATTTCTTTGGTCAGTTTCTGATTCTCTGAGCGCCTAGCCCTTTTTACATCCAAGATTTGACAAAATCACACAAAAATCAAACATTTTACTCGATTTGGGGTGCATACTCTAGGCAAGTGATTGTCCTCACTCTCTAATATAGTAATAAGGCATACATTTAGACAGTGACAAAGGGGTATGCCTTATGAGAGATTCGATTGTATCGGCTTCCCACACAGACCTGCGTAAGTTACTATGTAATAGATTGACAGGGTAAAGCAGATACAGGGGCAATCTGCATGATAATATAAACATCAATCCTATTTAATAAAAGCATCTATCACATCTGTCGCTTCCTCCCCAACTTATGCTGCTCCCTACATCTCCCGGCGACCTGTTCACATTTAATGTTACTTCCCTTGCGGTCGGGGGAGTCTTAATTTATCTGTTATGGAGCAAAGGACTTAACAAGAAGCGGTATGCATCCTTCCCAGGGCCTCCTGGACTTCCCCTTCTAGGGAATGTTCACCAACTTGGCCAACAACAGCACTTGAAATACACAGGTGGGTCATCAAACGCATGCGTTCATGGTTAAGTAAATCAATAATTGCTCAACACGAATCCACAGAATGGCATGCTCAATATGGTTCGTAGCGATCACCTTCTGATGGTTGGCGCTCGTTGACAAACGACATTTCACTGACAGGTCCAATTATTCAGCTCAATTTCGCTGGGAAGCCCGTATTGGTTGTTGGAAATGCCAAAATTGCAGCTGATCTTTTGGTAATGCGATAGACCTGCTCTTCCTTCGATGAAATTTGAAGTTTATTACCTAGGATCGCCGCTCAGCTATTTATTCTGATAGACCCGTAAGTGGCTTGTTTGACTCGCTGCAATCTGAAGGAAGTTTCCATCCTTTTCCTTAGAGGTTTATAATGTCATCCGAAATCTTGATGGGTGGAATGAATATGGCGTTTGCTCGGTATGGCGATCGGTATGTTGCTCATTTTCAAGCTTTTTGTCACGTTTTAATGCAGCTATATTTATAGATGGAAGCGCATGAAAAGTGCAGCAACTCAGTGCCTAACCTTCAACATTGCACAAGAGTATACGCCATTACAGGAAATAGAATCTTTGTTGTTACTGCGTGCACTTATTGATGCGAAAGGTGACGTTGATGGTCCAGTTAGAAGGTGAACCGTGACGGCCACACAACACTTGAGAAGGGACATCTGACCGTTATCTTACAGAAGCGCCGCAGCCTCTATAATGAAGGTTGTATACAACTACAACATGAAAGCTGGACATGATCCTGTAGTAACTCAAATTGAGACCTACGTTGATCGTATGCTGAAAGCTGCTTTGCCCGGTAAGCAATAATTTCCGAACTCTATATATCTTAGTCAAACGGGCCAATACTCCACAGGCTCCTATATCGTGGACATATTTCCATTCCTAAATCGTCTTCCAGCCTGGGCCGCAAGTTGGAAAAGGGAGGGTCAAAAGTTTTATCAGAAAGATACACAATTATTCCTTGATCTTGTGGATGAATGTCAAAGCTGGAGTGGTGCGAGTTCAAAAGTTAGGTCCTCAATAAATGTGTTGAAATGCTACCTCAGGTCTCCGGGACGCAACCAGATTGCTTGGTTAACAAACTCGTAGATGTCAAGGAACTCAATGCAGTTGAGACGGCATGGTTAGCGGGAACAATGTTGTATGTCTATCCCCTGTCACTTTGTTCACTTCCGTGCTCACATATGTGGTGCAGTGGTGCTGGAGCAGAAGCTGTGAGTCTCCTAACTTTTTTCTGGTATCATCCCTTATGACCATAGATGGGAGCAACACTCAGTGTTTTTGTACTAGCTATGGTCCTTTATCCAGCAGTCCAGGAGAAACTTAGACAAGAACTTTATGCAACTGTTGGTAAAGATAGATTTCCGAGCTTCCAAGAAATATCCAAGAATGTTTATCTCAATGCTGTCATCAAGGAGACCTTGAGGTAAGCTGAGTTTCCAGTGGTTTGCTTCTCACAATGAATTATTTTCCAGATGGAGGCCAATGGGCCCTCTTGGTGAGTTTATACACTTTATTTTGAATAAACCTGGCTCTGATTTTGCTCAAGGCGTTCCACATCAATCCATCAAGGACGACATATATCATGGGCACTTCATTGCAGGTAAAAACCAATTGAAAACTATCCTAAACGCTTCATGACTTTCTTCATTGTTTAGCTGGGACACTTGTAATTCCCAACATTTGGTAGGATTTTCATCCTCCTTCAGGCTTCATGAAATGTCTCTAATAAAACCGTGGAGGGCGATGCATCATGATGAAGCTGTCTATCCAAAAGCAGAGGAATTTAGGCCAGAGCGATATATATCAGATGCCGGATTTCCGGTTAATATTCCTGAAACGAAGGACTTGGGTCATCATTCTTATGGATTTGGTCGCCGGTAAATACCTTCTCCTTTGTGCTTTTTGTTTATTCACTGGGGTACTAGTGCATGCATGGGATACACAGTTGCAAAGTAAGTAAATCTCACTTTTTCTGCCTCCTAGCTGTTAAAATAATTGATTTTCCTTTTAGCAATGCATTGATCATCAATGTGGCTTACTTGACACTCATGTTTGAGATGAAGAAAGCCGAGGACGAATTTGGTAATGAGATTAGCCCTGACCCATGGGCGTTCTTGGATGAGGGGCTTGCTGTGTAAGTCATTTTTATTTCTAGCTATCATTGAGCAATGAGCTGATATTGGATATAGCCGTCCTCTCCCTTTCAAATGCCACTTTGAGCCACTATCCAAAGATCTTTTGGCTACTGTCAAGGCCACCGAATCAGTTTGAACTGTACAAAAAATTTAATACTTTCTGGAAATCCAAAAGTATCATAAGTATGCTAAATATTGAATGCTTGAGCTGAGCTGCTTAGTGGTACAAGGAAAAACAACCCACGCCACTAAACAAGTAACTACTACACTTACTGAATAACCCATTTTCGCAAAGAAATTGGAGCTTAGCATTCTGAAGGGAAATATTCAAACTCTCCGCATTATAAGGTCATGAAACTAAATGAAGAATGTTCTTCATATTCTGCCAGAATATGAAGAACATTCTTCATTTTTGCAACCAGTTTGTAGAAAGCATCCAAATCCAGTCAAGACTATACCGGTTTGAGTGCAACCTAGTCTGTGTAGTGCATACATAGCAATCTGAGCAAAGAATAGTCAATCAAAGGAAAAGATGAAAATGGACAGACTCACTTCTTGCCCGATGTTCAGCTACTGTTCAGATCTCCATCAGTATGTTGTTTTTCATTGTACCGGCACTTCTCCAACAGGTCTACTTTGGGCACAAAGAAATAGCTTAAATTATAATAAAAATAGTTTTGGAAGGAAACCACTCAAAAGAATGCGGTTTACGTTGAGAAAGAAACCGGTGCCACATTTGGCAATAATCTCCCATGGTGTTCATTTTTGCGAGTCAGAATAACCAAAACTTTGTGCTCTTGGAACTCGTTCTGCAGGCTGCAGGAAGGCTTATAACACCTTTTTTGAGCATTTTAATGTCATGCACATGGTTTGTATTCAGAACATGCTCTTATTTAACCAGCAAAGCCAGGTTTTGGCAATGGATGCATGCCAAAACTGATTGAACAAAGCAGATGGACACGGAAAAATGACACTGCACTGAAAGGCACTGAATAACAGCTGATAAATTGGCTAACTTTGCAGAGAAGGTCAAAGCTGTATTACTATATATGGAAGGCACCTTCCTAATTAGGGTATGACCAAGCAAAGTTCATTTTTCAAACCAAAACTCAAGCACCGGCTTAGTGAAGCACAAGCCAAGTAGAGCTATCCAAATGGAGTTGATTGCACCTACTTTGGAAAAATTAGCCAGGTTTCACATGCTCAGAAAAGGTTTGAATTTTTTTACTTTTTACGGTTACTCAGGTGATGGGAAGTGCCTGCGGGCACTGTAGTCAAAATATAGTGCTTCTGTTTATTTTTTCGAGCTTATTGAGATGCAATATATGGTATGTGTATGGCTTGACCATCACTGTATTTCACTGCAAAGTATATGGCTGTAACCGTATACAGTGAGCCCCAGACACAGATCTTGTTGACAAATCTAATTACAATTGTAGGTTTTATATTATTCTACAAATTACTACAGCTGTAAGTACTATCAATTATGAATACCATTAATACAGTATGGCGCGCAAACTTCGGGCCCTAAAGCCTCATTTGTGCTTATTTTGATAGGCGGGAACCCCTTACCCTAACCCCAACCCCTAACCGCTAACCCAGCATGTTTGGCAATGCCGGACTAGCTCTCTAATGTTAGGGTTCACCCTTCGGGCAAACCCTAACGAGAGCTAGCCACGGCATTGCTTGGAAATAAAAAAAAGTACAACACTTAATTAATGTTTTACATTGAGGATTGAACACTCGCCGCCACTAGGTACAGGTTATCTCGCCTGTCAGAGATGCTGACAGCGGATACTGTTATGGCATCAGGCGCATAAATGCTGTCAATGTAATTGAAATATATTACATCACTGTTGTTATATGCACTTACAACTGTAATCATTAATTAACAATCCTGGTGTCCTAGGTTGATACAGTACAGTGCAGAGCCCTACATATAAGCATCTCAGAGGTTTGCAAGCAAGTCCAAGTCTAGACCTCACAAGATCTTAGAATATCTGATTTATGGATACATGCTAGGTCCTATTCATCCCTCTAATTAACTGCAAGTTCGAATTCACTTACTTACTCTGTAATGGCTCAGGGAGCCGGAGTCAAATATTGTCAAAGGCATGAGCCTGATGTCCAAATAAACCTGTTCTATGGTGTTAAATGGTAGGCTACTGTACCATTTCATTCAATTCGACAGTCACATGTCACAGGCCCTCAAAAAGTCGAAAATTTTTCCACCGGTCACAGGTCACTGCACAAAATTTGCCTAAAATTTACAGCTTTGACTGAATTAGCGCTAAAAAAGCTTACAAATATTGCCTTTTAAGGAAATTAGTCGAAATGACAATTTTGACACACTGGTCACAGGTCACAAGGTGTGTTGAATTGAATAAAATGCAACAGTAATCAAGCTAGTACATGGGGGTTTCAAATATAAAAGACTAGCATGATGGAATCACATCCATCACTATAAGTATTGTGACTCAATGGAAGTATGTTCATCCATCCGGGCCCGCTACATACTCACTACTCCTTTAATTAGCTCTTTATTCTAAGTATTACTTGAATACCACTGTAACTCATAGTTAGAGCTCATAGTCTTGTTTGCTCATAGTTGAACCCCTTAAACTTCCATACAAACTTGATCTCGCTTCATAACTGCTGACCAAGGTAACAGTTGGTAACCAAATCAATGCTGAATGTAACCATGGCATATCACTGTCATAATGGTCAAAGCAAGAGATTTGAGATGGAAAACAGTTATTCATTTCAGTGGTACACATTATTCAAATATAGTAGCTAAATTAAATACATAAGTAAGGTGACAGAGGTAGAAATATGGGAACTGGTGCATCTAGTGGTGGGATTCCCTCACCGTCTGCCAAAACGAGATTGTCTCCTTTTCTGGATATCTCTCAGAAGTACCATTCTCCATCTCAGTCGTCCAGTTCACAGTCAGTGTCGTCACTCAGTGATACCGTCTTCCATTCCATGCTACGTCCCCTTCATCCAAGCTCCGAGGCGATTATATATCAACGATGAGTCATCTTCGTGAGCTCGTAGTATACACAGCTGCAAGCCTGAACCCGACCTTCAGTGCTACAGCAAACACGTACTACACTCCCCAGACGTTGATTCGGCTACACCACCCAAATGAAGCACCCAGGCACGCACCGCAAAGCATCCCGCGGAAGAGAGATCATCATCTTCCTGCAAACCCAACTCACTCTTCAATCCGAGCTCTGTGGTCAGTACGAGACGGATCTTCAAGCTTGCGATGAAATGGCACAGATATTGGGCAAAAGATTGGAGACCTCGAGCGGGACGAGTTGAAGCGAAAGGGCATCCAGAGGGCTTGGAAGAAGAGGGTTGCGGAGCTAGAGCAAACCTGTCGCTATCTCCGAGGACGAGGTCGAGAGGTTCGCGCCAGGAAAGCATGGACAAAGTATTATGGATGAAGCGAGCCGTGCAGCCTTGCAGATGCTTCATCGTCAGATTTCCGGTCTGGAGCGGAAGAAGGCGAGATGTCGCGTAGGGAGGATATGCTCCATGACGAGTTCCAGGCTTTGGAGAAAC
>ML769533.1:0-69415 GCA_009733575.1 Gymnopus androsaceus JB14 | reverse complement strand
CACTCATCTATTTTAAAATATTTGCAGAGCCATGACAGGAAGACTTTCGCAGGACTGAATCGCTCAACAATAGAGGTGTGGATTGAGGAAAAGGATGGAAAGCGGCAGTGGAAGGGTAAGTCTTGCAGCGAACGCAGTATGGGATTCAGCCTGGACACAATAAAGGCGGAAGACGAGGAATTCTGGTAAGCTCATAGTAAAATTGAAGATACAAACAAATCACCGAGAGAAAAGAGCAGATATCCTGAAGTGAAACTGCAATCCGGAAACGACTGGCTGCATTACGGAAGCTAAGGCACCGGTGACAGTGGTAACTGCTCGAGGGATTATGCTTGCGATTATCCTGCAGATGAAGCCAGAGATCCTCGAGCAAACATTCCCTGATGGATCGAAGTTTCAAGCATCCGATTCGTATGTCCGGTCATTCCTTCATTCTTCCCTTGAATGTTCTCCACGAAAAGCGACACAGGCAGCTCGCAAGCGTCCGAATGACTGGGAAGACCAATGTGAACGGTCAGAGTTCCGAAAGGCCTACGTTATCAAGGAAGAAGACATACCGGCAGAGCTCTGGGTAAACTCGGACCAGACACAGATTGTTTATGCTCCTGGTGACAAGATGACATGGGCGCCTACAGGAGCTAAACAGGTTTCGTTAGTAGGCGCAGATGAAAAACGAGCTTTCACCCTGATGGTGTCAGTGCCTCAAGCGGGAAGCTCCTACCTTTCCAAGCTGTATACCAAGGGCTCACGGAAAAATCCTGTCCATCACCGGGATCTCCTGAATATTGTGAAGCAATAGAGCTCGGGTTCTTGCTGGAGTACTCTGGAACGGGGACCTACTGGTCAAATCAGAAGACAATGCGAACATTTGTGGACAAAATTCTCGCACCTTACTTTGACAGAGAGAAGGAACGACTTGGGCTTCGCACTACCCAAATGAGCCTGTGGACTATTGACGTCTGGTCAGTACATCGTTCAGAAGAATTTCAAACTTGGATGAACAAGACTCACCCAATCGATTTCACTTGACTACGTCCCGGGAGGGTGTACTGGAGATGCACAACCATGTGACGTTGGAATACAGCGGCCGCTCAAGCTGTCGTTGAAGCGCTCATACCACGAATCTGTTGTGAACGAGGTCCTTGCGCAGCTTGATGCCAAGTTGGACATTATCGTTCTTGATAATACAGTTGGGAAACTGAGGAACGAGAGTGTGCGGTGGTTGGTGAGGGCCTATCATGATGTCAACAAACCAGAGCTTGTAAAAAAGGTGCGATATGCACTACATAACCTTCGGTTCACTAATCCTCACTCCGTTGTACAGGCTTTTGAAATGTGCAAGGTCCGCGAATGGAATTTATCCTATGAATGTATTACTGGGCCAACAATGAGAGCTGCACTTCGGGATTTGAAAGCAAATGATCCTACTTTCTGGTCTGAGCTCACACAGAAGAAGGCTGAAGACTTGGCTCCTGCTGAAGATGTGCCTCAGGAAGAGGACAACGATGAAGAATCAGAAGATCCGACACTGGATGACAGCAATATTCCTGTGGATCTTGTCATTCAAAATATTCTCCATTCGTCATTGCCTGAAGGAAGCGAGAGCGTAACGGGGGACTGGCATCGACTATGGATGCTGAGAAGATGGATTTGGAGGGGAGAGAAGCAAGAGGGAGCGGAAGAAAAGCCGTTGGGAAGGAAACGTACAAAGCACTTCATCAATGTGCACTCTCACCAGAGTGACTGCCACACAAGAAGAGGAGTTTGGAAGCTTTACCGCAAATGCTCCAAGTGAAAGCACGGAAAACTACTGGGTATGTGGAATATCTTAAATCTACACTCTAGAGATGGGCACGAATAGCGAATATTCATGAGTATTCATGAATATTTAGCCATTCGTTACTCGCGAATAATGAGTCACGAGTGACGAATATATTCGTTACACGAGTACTTACTCGAGTATAAATAGCCACTTTGATGTCACAAATATTCGTGGTACTTTATTCATGAATATTCGCGAATATTCGCCAATATCACGTGCTCGTTAGCACGAGCATGTGAGGTATTCATTACTTAAGCAAAAATTCAATATATAACTTAATTCGGCTATGTTTGAATATGTATATAATGTTATTGACATGTAACTGTAATAAAATCTGTGTGGCTTAGTGGTTATGGGCGCCGACTCTGGATTAAGGTCAGGCCTTCCTGTGATAGCTGACCAGCAGAGTTCAATTCTCAGTACCGCCACAATTTTGTGTCATGTAATAGTACTCGGAAATGTATACAGACTGTATTTATATTATTATTAAACACTAATATAGTACTTCAACATTATTACTTACATGTTCGAGCCTATATTTACTTTATTTGTAATGTTGTTAATTAATCACAAGTATACTCGAGTATTTGTCCTAAAATACTCGTTATTCACGAATATCTATTCGCGAATATATGTCTGTACAAATATTCGAGTATATACTCGAGTATAAATAGTGGATTTGAGGTGACAAATATTCGTACCACGAATAACGAATATACTCGAGTATGTATTCATGCCCACCTCTACTACACTCTAGTCCCTCATGTTTCGTCAGTACTGTTGACCGGAATGATGTGAGAAGTGGGTTTTTGAAGCGCCAAGTCGTTTGTAGGTTCTTGGGCATGATATCTCAACTTCTCCCGCGTCACGCGCCTGCGTCAGGCCAGAGACGCAGTAGCAATTTTTCAGCTCTGCTGATATATACTCATTCATACGACTTTTCACCATATGCAAAATCCCCACTGAAGTCTTGTTTCAGGATGTATTTCAGCCTTAAATGATTTTTTACTCTTTGGAACGTTTTTCTGACATACCGATACCAAATATTTCACCTTGACCGATTTGACTTGCGATATATGGCATATCATTCAACATTTCAATGGTTGTGATAGGTCATAATCCAGCCATTTTTTCATTCCATTTGAATACTCTACCGATATGTGCATTTTCACTAAACTGGGTCGCTTGACTGAATGATAATTTTTCACTCAAATTTTCACTCATGAGCGATTTATTGTGTGAAAAGTTATATATTAGTCTCTTTTTCATTCGAGCTGATTTTTTTGTACTTTTGGCGTGAATACTAATAGGTAGTAGTGGTTGAGTGGTGTACAGTATTCTGTAGACCAGTGGTAGATCACTCAGAGTCCATATACATTGTACTAGTAGCAGTATACAATATGATTTTATGATTATTCTGCCACGATTTTGCTCTTGCCGGTCAGGGAAACCATTCAAATGAGTAATATATTTGGTATTGAATATATATGTAAGACACTGACAGGCGACGTTCCTGTGAGATCCACAGTAGTCTACAGCAATCCACAGCAATCCACAGTTCTGGACAGAGGGGTACCTTGCTGTGGGTGCTGTGGGTGCTGTGGGTTCTGTACACCCAGGTTTTGCTGATGAAGTATACAGCTTGCAAAGGGTTTGGCGACCACCACTTCCTGTTTCAAGTTTCCTCACTGCTCCTATGATTCATATCTCCCTCAATGCTTGCTTCTATATCCTCACATTTTATCTGGTTTCCTGAGACTGTTAATCTGCTACCATGACCTAGGTGAGTGTGTATGCCAGCATTGAGTCTTCATTACTTATGCAACTCAAGGAAATGGACATGATATGTAGTACCACATAGTTTCTAGTATTACATAGTTCAGTACTTGCAGTTACTACGTAAATTCCATCACTAGCAGCTCGGATACCTATATATTTACAAGTCTATATGTATTATCTCAAAAACTCATTTCTGACTGATTTTTTGTGACTGTTATGTCGTAGAAGACTGTAGTAGCCACAATACATAGATATAATGTCCAAGAAGACATAGGGGAGCTTCAACTTTGCGAGATATAGGCGAACTTATTGTTAACTTGCACCATCAAATATTTCAAACTCCGCTAACTTGTGTAACTTGGCCGAAATTTGCCGAAATGAAAATGTAAATATAACTTTAAGTTAACTTTCAATTCAAAAGTTTGCGGAGTTTAGAATTTCAAGTTAGTTTGGTAGGGCCACTGCCAGTGGTCACAATATTTAATAAGGATATAACTCCGTGAATCAAGATTGAACTTTTGTGATAACAAAATCATACTTATTAGTAGCTTCCACCCAAGATCTGCCGAGTGCAAGTTGTTAGAGTTGCGGAAATAACGGTTCGAAAAAGAAACATACCGAAGCGCCCCCGGCGAGGATGATATCGGCAGCTTCGCCTCCAGAAGCAACGAGAGATTCCCAGTTCCAAGTACCCTCGCATTTGCCACAGTCGACACCTAAGAAGGAAGCAAGAAATGTTTATTAAAGTCCTTCGATTGAATAAAGAATACATACCAATAACTGGGTAGTCTCCCGTCGTTGTGATGATGGTCGTACTTCCAGTGAAATTGATGTCCCTATAAGATTTTACCGTCAAAATGCAACAATAAATCTGAACAACAGAGGAGCATACTCGATAACACTGTCAGTACTGGGAGTCCCAACTGTTTTTTTGAGTGCATCAGCATGCAATACGACTCGAAAAATATTGGTCAAAACGTACAATCCTCAGAGTAGCTCTGAGTGATGAGTAATCCATATTTCTCGTTGGCTGAGATGGAGTTTCCAGAGTATGTGATGCCCGAGACGATGGCGTCGGTAGCATCGCTGTCTACCTTAATTCTCATTCCGTACCTGCAGGCTAATGAGCCTCATTCAGTGCAGCTACGATTGCGAGGATACTCACATGCTTTCGACGACAGTGTTGCCAGAGATGTAACACTATTGAGTGCGCATGCATTAGATAGCTCAACACTCGGAAATATTAGTCAAGACGTACTCAGTAACGGTCTTGTCGGAAGCAATAGATCCAATAGAAATACCGTGGCCACCAGAACAATAGTTGTTCTCAAAGACATTGTTGGTTCCGGAGTTGATGGCAAGGCTGGAATTCAAGTGAGAATTCACTCCTGCAGCTCAAGAACGTTGAACTACCAGTCGTCTTGGTTGTAAACCGTGCACCCGCTGATGGTGACCTAAATATGTAGTTGGGTCATTTATTTCAGTGTACCGTGGTGGATTGATTCTCTTACATCGCTAGCCGAAAGATCGAATCCATCAGTGTTAGCCCCAAGCCCGTCAGTGGTTCCGTCAAGGTTATCAACCAAGATATCGGTGAACGTTGAAGTCGAAGTTGTACCTATAAGAAAAAAAATTAAATGATCAATCGAACAAACAATAGATTCAAAAAAACTGGTGTACCGATGGAAATTGCCTGGGCGGGAGAATCCTTGATGATGAAGTTGGTGAAGGAGCCATATCCCTCGAATCTGTTTATTCATCAGCAAAATAGTGGATAGGCTCCGGGTTAAACATACTTCACGAATGGATGAGGCTTGGCAGCACCTCTGTTCTAATCTCAGAATAGTTTTAGGAAGGTAATATAAGAAATACTTACAGCACCAGATGCGGCCTATACATTGTGAATCTATCAGGATTCAAAGGGCACAGAAAAAAAGTGTACTTCAATCTTAATAACCTCTTTAATCGGATATTAAAATCATAAATCCATCAAGCGGAAAGGTGACGAGCGTACCGCCTGCTGGGACCTCCCATGCAATGATTTCAACATCAGTGCAGTCAGAAAGGTCGGCTGCGCTGTCCACGCTGTCGACGGTGCAAGTCGCTCGCTTGGCTGTACCCGTCTTAGTAGGTGACGCCAGTGCGCTAGAGAACAAAGCGGCGAGGACGAAGGAGACGAGAGACTGCATTTTGAGAAGGGAAGAGGCTCAGGAAACGCAGGAACGATTTCAGTGCGTTTTAAAACCGTTGTTGACGGCCCGCTGGAAGAAATTGGGAGAAACGAATGGTTGAAAACGGACCGCGAAATTGCTATGGACTATCCTAACAACCCTGAGGGCACCAGTGATTCTTCATGAATCAGATATAACCTTGCGGGCCCGGTACCAGATCTAAAGAGAGAAAAAGATAGATCACAGTGGTTCGTACAGATTGTGCAATGTTGAGGCTCGGGGAAGCTACTTATCGCTTCAAGAAGTATGTTAAAAGGAAATTCTTATCGAAACGGAATATCTTCAGTCAGAAAACTTTGATTTTTGCGGAAAGAAAAACGCACACGAGTGTAAATGAAACTGAAAGTAATGCATCTGCGGAGTACTAACAGTAGTCGGTTACATACTAGCGTCTCGAATGTGACACTATCGCTGAGTCGTAGCTCAAAAAAAAAAAAAAAAAAAAAAAAAAAAATGTCGATGAACTTGCGTTTCTGCCCAAAAATCAACGCTTCATGGTAGCGTGACTGAGGGAGTATTATCTGAGTCGATTGGCTTTGAATTATACATTAGCTTCTGATTGGCTTCAAATCGGTGTATGATATGCTTCATTAGATCCGACACTTTGCCTTGCATGGGCGACCTGACGCTGGTATCAGCGACGCAGCCAGTAAGTACTCGCGGTTGTCGGGTAAATCAATACTTCATGTTTATGGTGCGCCAGCTCGTAGGTTGCATGTAGTGACGGCCCGTATCCTCGCCTGTACAATATCTTTCCGCAGGTGCACTGGCAGGTGCAACGGCTTCGCTTAAGCGTGACGAAGGATAGTCCCGTGCTATCGTGGCAGACATGTAGTTAAAGGTAAGTAAGTATTAACAAAGTCGACGAATAGCGACTCACTTGGCGATTTTGTAGAGGTACGAAAAAAGATTTACGTACTCAGCCATAGCGGTTAAAGACTGACTAATGCAAAATAATACCTTCAGCCAGGTTTAATTATTGAAGGACTTTCTACAGGAGAGATATCGACTGGATACAGTACCTTGTCGGCGAGACTGAGGTCAAAGCGAACGTTATCACCTCCCGTGTGTTATCACGTCATTAGAGGCTTCGTCAGATTCTGATATCTTCTTTTTGTTCGTCTTTTGCTTTTGCTTTTCCACTAGTTCAATCGCTGCGACAGCCGGTCGCGACGTGTTGCACTGCTGGTCCCATCACATATAAGCATTTCATTCAAGTCTACTAAGAAAACGCACCTTGGTTACTTTAACCAACTCATCCCCAGTATCTCTCACATTTTTCATCGACAACGAAGAGAGAATAACACTCTAACCATGAATATTTAGATCTATATATGATAAGGTTAGACCCGAGACGTACACGGTTTGAAAGATTGCACTAGCTAGGGAATATGGTACCAGCGTGATATCCGGCCACTGGAACTGGACCTCCGGCATAGAAAGAAAGCGAAGAGTGTAGACAGGTATCAAGCGAAGATGTACATCCCGAATATCCGTTGCAGTGTTTAAAAGCTTGACCTGGTCAATTCAACAATTGAATCGGAATCATCTTTCGAAGGGTAGACGGAGCGTCGGCAGATTCTACACTTCCCAGACTGGCTGTGCAAAAGAAAGTATTGCCTATTTCACTGGCTTCTTCTAACGTACCAGCAAATATCCAGGGAACGAGCTTCTGAGGGTCTAGATATTAGATTGTATACACAAGGAACCTGACTTCCGCCACGGTCCTTAGCCTGAGCTTCAACACCGTGTCTGCGACCCATAGCATTGCGACGCTGTCAGTATGTAGCATCCCGGTTGGTCACTATGTGTGCCATTAGCGAATACGGATGAATTTCCGCAGTACTCGAGCTATGCAGAGCCGACTTTCCTGTTGGCTGTAGCAGGAACAGGATTCGGTATTTGACACCTTTGATACCGAGTTCCTTATTGGTCTAGTGGGAGCTACTCGTTCCACATTCAATATGACCTTGGGATATCCTCTCGAGCATTCAGACGTCTCGAACTGGAAAGCAGGAATCGTACGATAGCGTACGATCAGATGTCGAGGACACAAAATACTATAGTGATCCGATTCGACGTCGAGGCTTCCTTCTGTGATAGGCAGATTGTCTTGCCAAGCAATTGAGTATCCGCAGTTGCTGCGATCCTCATGAGAGTTTGAAGAACAAAAGCAGTTCAAGCAGATGAGAACAAGTTGCCTATTTAAACCAGACTGAATTCAATTCCCAATATATCCACTTGTCTCCACTTGTCTCCCATCCCGATTCTTCCCTCGATCCACCTGCGTACCGGCTACGCAACTCATTTTTTCTTATTTGCGTCATATTCTTTCCTTTAAAGCCTTGCCTAGTCTCACTACTGGCGCTTTAGCTTTACCTTTTTACTTGATTTCATTTTGGTCTTGACGACCAGTCACTTGAACAATAATGCCCCAATTACGAGTCCTTGCAGGCCCTGATCCAAACCATCTGTTCCCGATAACCCATCTAGTCAACACCAATAAACCTTGCAGAGTCTCCTCAGAGCTTTTCGAGGGTCAAATTATTGCCAATATCAAAGGATTCACTGGCAACGGAGACTCGGAATACTTTGACAGAGATGATAGGAAAGGCGTCACCTGGAGCATACAAGTTCAAGGTAGCCTTTTTTCTCCTCTATCTCAAGCGGAATCTGCAGCTGAGCTCTGACCTTTAGGTCGATTCCTACAGCCACATGCAGCAGACGATATTCTTTTCGGAAACACGTTTGAAAGACCACTGCATCTCCCTTGGGGTTCTGGAGCAGCATTGAAGTTCATGAGGTATGTATTTGTCGCTTTCGCCGCCGCAATTCTCATCCAATACATCTCACAGCTACTTGGACCCAACGCTCACGCACGATCTGACTTCTCAAACAAAACCGTGGGCTTTATCGCCTCTCGTATCAACCATGCCTCATTTTGCCCACTCTCACAATTCCAAACCGCCAACCTTTCCTTCCGACCAATCTCTCGTAGATGACAATTCCCAACTGCCTCTTGCTTTCAACGATGAAGCTGATGACGACACGGACTCTCCCTTTCACTCTGCGCCGTCGACACCGTCTTCCTCTACTTCTTCGCTGTCGTCGGCATCCTCAGGATCATCAGTCCACTCGGTGCATTCATCTCATTCGAAAAAATCGAGTGGATCGTCCTCCATGTCATCGAAGATAAAGACTTTCTCAAAGGTCAAACGTTCGCTCGGATCAGGATCCCCCAAGCTGCGTAGAGTAGCCGGCAGCGCTCCTCCGCCGACAAATCTACACACTCCCGCTCAACGCAAAAGTTACTTTAGCGTGCGGGAGAACCGTAGGAACGTGGTGTTCGGTCCAGAGGTGAGATTACATTTTACTTGATCACATTTCTCTGCTTCCCGTCCTCCTATCTGCTCGTATTTTTTGATTCACGCTCACGCTGCCATTCCATTCTAGGATATCATAACAACAGACTTTTGCTACGGGTTCCTCGAGTTCAGTCCTTCCCTTACGCTACGACTTCCAGGCGGCATCTCGTTTGACCTGCTGAAGTATTGGGATGGACAGCCTGTGAGGTTTATGTGTTGTGAGCGCAAGACGTCTCCCGAAGCTTCGCCATCGGAATCATCCGACCCTTGGGGAAGATCGTTTTGGTGTGTGGCGATTGAGATGGTTGAATGATTGTGAGATGGGGGTGAGAGCAGGTAATCGCTGATATTGTCTGTGTGTGTGTTTCTTGGGGTCGATGGATGGACTTTTTGGTATCGTTTGTTTGGATCAAAGGACTTTAGTACGCACTGTATCCCTACCTACTGTATATACACTAATGCATTGTACATACATATATTGACAATTGTATAAAATTTTAAAGGATGAGGTTCGAAGCAAGTCATGAACGGGCGCCTATTAAAGGTCAAAGCTATAAATCCGATCAAGTCCGTGAGGTTCGTGCTTGCTCTTTAGTCGCTTCTTAGACTGTACTAATACTATGTTTGTTTTCCACTTTCTCAGATTCCTTACAAGTTTTTAATGGGAATGAAAGGCTATGACTGGCAACGTTCTGACAAAACTGACGTTTAGGCGAGTCATTTCTGTTTCACTTGTACTTTCCCAAGCTGTCTATGTACTGACTTTGCGTCCTCTGCAGTGCTTGCAGCGAGCGTCGCGACTATGCGTTTGCGGTTTCGTGGACTCTCAAATCTCTACGCTCGGTTTTAAAGCAGCGACCTGGAGCGACAATCAGACAATCCTGATAACGGAGGCAGTGATTGTAACACTGAGGCGTTGCATTTAAAGTCGGTAGTCCAAGCGTGGATTCTCCTCTCCATTTATATCAACGACGTAGAGTGACAATCCGACAATCCTGATAACGGAGGCAGTGATAAATCGGCGAATTACTCCCTTTGTCCGACTTTGCGTCATGGTCATACCAGCTCTGAAAAGGACGACCGACCCTCTTGCCAACGTCTCTTCTTTCCGCTCACTCCGTTGTAATTGACTGGAAAGCTCTCTCCGCCTCCCCACTCCTCCTCAGACCAATATTTCAAACGTTAACATTGACGACAGTCACCCTTCATTGGTTTATCTCTCAGCCGGAGCTTGGAAAGCAAGGGGCTCTAGTTTCACATGCCCGGGATGTACTGCGAATTCCAATGTATCCAGGATGTATCAAGATACTTTTCACGACGGCACAGTAGGTAGCGCTTGGATCTGAAATCCAGGCGCTGGATCGAGCAATTTCCCAAATACCCTCCTCACGGCAAGCTTTTCATTTAATGGTAAATCGTTTGACGGTTTCCTTCTATGAACTTTGCATGTCTGATTTATTGTCATTCAGGCACTGCTCTATACGTCTATTGTGCCCTCGCAGAGAGCTTAACAAACCCAGACGGACACTCTGATATGAGTTTCTACATTGACGGGACCCTCCAGGGTTCCTTTATGAAGGTCCCATCTGCAAACCAAACTGCCTACCGTTACAACGTTCCAGTGTTTTCCAATAGCTCTCTCTTTCTCCCGGAAAACACAATTCTACGCTTTAGAATGGGCATGTTAACGGAGTGAAGTCGCTTGTTCTTTTTGATCAGATTGTATACACGTAAGTGATCCCTTTAACTTTTATATCTCTCAAAGTAGTGATGATACCGTACTAGGGAAACAACATTAGCCTCGTCGTCTGCTTCTCCTGCATCAACTACCAATAATACCAGTTACGGATCAAATAAAAAGAGCCTCGAAAGCATACTTGTTCCAGCATTGGCTGTTCCTATCATCGTTCTCCTCGCCGCACTGGGAATGTGGCTTTTCCTTCAACGTAGGAAGCGACTGCTCCGGCAACGCGAACTTCTTCGTATTTCATCATATTCTGCTATGGGTGAATCCCGGACCTCAGAAATGAACTCCCTCATGGGAATGCGTTCCTCCCAATCTTTTGATGCCTTCCGTGCACCGGGTGCAACTTTATTTCGCCCATCCTCCCGGAAAAATGGACGGCACTCAAATTTTGGTTCTACACCGTCGAATTTAGAGGCTGCTGCTGCTGGTTCACTCCCCAATGAAGGGCCTCCCGCTTACGACCCTCAGGCCAATCCGAGTGCTAGTCCAAAATCAAATGGCAGATCTGCAAAATTGTCACGCCTAGCACAGGATCTCAACTACCTTTATAAGTGTAAAGATGCACGCATATCAAATTTTCATTTATTCTACCCCAATTCATGCGCTACATTATCTGCCGCCCCAGCATGAGTCCCAAGCGTAAATCTCTGCGATTTTTTTCAATCGATAACACCTTGCGGCAACAAAACCACATAATCAATCGGTGCAGGCTCAACCCCGCTAGGATTCCCAACAATCTTTAAAACATCCCCCTGATTTACCTGCACATCCCTAAACGTGATCCTCGTTGCCGAATGTCCATCCAAATAAATTGAAGGTGTATGTCCCAACTTGCCAATATCGACGATATTGCCTTCCCATTCACCCACCAGCTCGCTGTTTAATGAAACATTGTACGTGCTGTTTCCACCGTACATATCAAAGTAGTTGATCCCAAGATCATACGTTCCAGGAAGGGAACGAAATCTTCGTAGTTGCGGTGCCGGTTGTAGAGTTAGTGCTCGTAACGATAGCAGTGAAGTTCGATGCCGTTTCGAAAGGCGAGACGGTATAAAGTTCGTACCCATCCAGTTCCATAGACTCCGCCTCGATACGCCACGGATGATTGCCTACCCTTCCAGCATCATCCCGAATGGCAGAGATATTATGGTAGAAATTAACAATTGCGTCGCGCCAAACGATAGAATGGCCAGCCTGAAAAATCTGTCGATAAAGAACATCTTCGAACCTCTCCTCATCGATCCCCGGTTTGTTTTTTAACGTCTCCCACAATGGCACAAAGCTCCAAGCAGTTTCCGCCCCTTCGTAGTGGGCATCGTAAAAATGCTGAATGAACAGTTTTACCGGAATGAAGGAGGTGCGTGTAGTTAACGTGATGGAACCACAACACCAACTCATCCGGTGTTTCCTCCAAGCTTTCGTAGACTTCGAACACTTGAGATGGGTACTGCCCCGAGTACCCGGTCCCGTTCGATACAGTCCTGTCCATCCCGATAGTCGTATGATCCGCCCTCGTCCACTGCCCCCAAGGCGTATTATCCAATGTCTGTGGGTTGGGTCCGAAATGTCGTATAAAGAATATCGTTCAGGGTCTGTTCACCCAAGATTGCCCGAATAATTTTCGTAGGCAGGCCACGAATTCATCGACATCTGCGTAATCGTATCGATGACCGTTTCGTCTTTACTGAACGTAAGCTGAATCCAGTCTTTCAAAATATCGTCCGGTTGAAGTGACCAATCCCATGCTAAACGTCCATACGCGTATAGATTCGACATGGCGAGATGACTACCCAGCCAGGTATCGTTGGTACCGACGTTCACAACCGCCGCAGATCCACCAAGAGTTCGATTAAACCTCTTGCCTGTAATGATATCCTTCACCAAACTCGTTTCGTTATCAACTCTCAAATCGAAGTTCAACACGGTATCCCAAAGAGGGGGCAAGTAGACCAAATGGCACTGCTGTCCCAAATACTCCTGTGCGACCTGAAGCTCAATCGCTACATTTGTATTTGGGAGGTTGGCGAATAACGGATGAGTGGGTTCGCGGACTTGAAAATCAATGGGACCGTATTTGATTTGAATAATAACATTGTCGAGGAACTGGCCATCGAGGGGTTGGAAGAAGTCTACGGCGGCTTTGGCGCGGTCGGCGGTCCAGTCGGATTCGTTGAGCAAGTTGTAGACAAAGGCACGATACATCACTATGCCGCCAAAAGGCTCGATGGCCTTGGCGAAAAGGTTAGCACCTTGGGCGAGAGTGCGATTGTATACTAATGGACCAGGTGTACCTATATCAAGGTCATTAACAGTAGTGATACTTGAGAAAACTTGATGCTTACCCTCGCTGTCAGCCTTAACAAGATAACCCGCGAAATCAGGAACAATACCGTATATCTCCTCCGTGATATTATCCCAAAACTGAATAACTCCAGGATCAAGAGGGTCATATGTGGTCAAATTGCCAAACTCCATCGGAGATGCAAAGTCAAGTGCAAGAGCGACTTGTACACCATACGGCCTAAAGACATCTGCGATTCTACCGATGCCTTGGAGGTTGGAGGGTTGGATGGTGGTGAAGTTTGCATTGACGTCATTGACGACGACGGCATTAATTCGGATGGAGGAGAGGAGGCGAGCATATTCGGCAGCGCGGGTTAGGTTGGAGACAATCCCTCCGTTATCAAAGAAGATGGAGACACCGCCGAAGCCACGAGTGATGCTTCCATCCATATTATCCCCTAGAAAACGGTCAGTCACAAACCACTAGCGGAGGGCCTGGCTTACATTGATTCACCCAACGAACAGGTGCAGCTGGGTTGGAAACGTATTCAACACTAGAAAAGTTTCCTCGAGCCAGCATGGAGAGGTACTCGAAAGCGCCATAAAGAACGCCGCGGTCATTCTGTCCTACGATTTGGACTGTGCTTCCTTTAATATCAAGCCAAAAACCATCTACTTCAAGCTGGTTTTGGCCGGGGACAGGACTGGTTCCAAATGCATTCTCGAACTGTGCCTCTGTACCAACCACTACAGCATTAGATGCACTATGGTTTGAGTGGGAGACAGTCAAGTGCTCGTTAAAAATGCCTAGGATGCCATTCTGGAGTTCCTGGCCGGCGGTGAATACGGGACTGGATTGAGTGGAGTTGAGAGCTATGATAGACTGAGGAAGAGTAGGCGGGTGGGTGATACTACTGTCAATAACAGGAGCATAACGCAGCCAGGCCTGTCGGCCATTTTCAGCGAGAACTATAGGGAGGAAGAGCAGAAGGAAGACCAGCATCATAAGTCGCCGGCACTATTTGCTCCTCACCCGTTCTTATGCTATATGTGCGACCAGCTGATCTTTTCCCGCCGCTTTTATACCCCATCTCGTGCTGATGTTACGCGGCTACATTCAAACTGTGAAGTCAAAAATATCGAGACATCATAGTGAGTAGGTGTCATCGTGCACGAGGCGAGCATTTGGGACCTCTCTTCGATGCGACATCCCGAGATTGCGCCGTGTACAGTAATCTATCTGTATTTCCGGGCGAAATTCTTGATCGATATCATTTTTAAAACGAGATTTAGTATCGAGAAAGATTATCCATTAAGAGCAAGAACAGGTCTCCGCCCAGTCCTTGACTCCCCCTTCATACGCTTTTGGAGATACGCCACACATTCCAAAATGTCCATGCCAATGTTGACGAATGTATACGGCTGCATGTGGAGAGGGAAGAAAACTGGTATCCACCATCGAATTTAGAGGCTGCTGCTGCTGGTTCACTCCCGAATGAAGCGCCTCACGCTTACGACGAGCACGCCAATTCGAGTCCCAGTCCAAATGGCAGGTCTGAAAAATTGTTGCGCCTAGCACAGAGATCTCAACTACCACTATGAGTGCATGTATGAGTTTTAAGATGTACGCTATGGCACCTAACACTAAATTTCCACCCTGTTGAAACACTGTCGTATGATTCATAATCTCAGCCCCTCCTCGAAGCATATCTCAAGGTATTCCTGAGTTTTGTGGCTCATATCACAGTCGCTAAGGTCAAATTCCTCCAGCCTGCTCATTGTAGTAGATGATCTTGCCGAATCACCAACCCACCAGCGAGAACGTAGAAATTCCACGAAATAACTGCAGTTTGCATCCTTTGAGTCGTACAACGACCGCGCAGAAAAAATCTTCAGATGCGGTAAGATGTGGTTATCTGGTTCGTGTTCTTCGTAAGAAAGAAACTCCATGAGACGACGTGTATCGGTATCGCCATGCGCAACGATGTGTAGCTCACTGATCGTGTTAGTGATGGATAGAAAGCGGGAGAAATCATCCAAGCTAATCGCTGTCTGTTCCTCGTCCAACATCCAAGTCAAGCTGAGCACCGAAAGTGGAAAATGTGATCTTTTCCGGAGTTCGAGCAATGCAGAACCCACTTTCGGACCACATATTTCATTCCCTCTGACCCTGGATGTTTCTAGGGTCAGTCTCTGGAGTGAGGGAAGCGTGAGGGCATCGAGTAAATTTCCCAGGCCAACAATTAATCCATGGATGGAAAATGTCTGCAGATTATGGAAGGACGTTGAAGGCAAAATTTGAGGCTCACGCCAGCCAAGTCTCGCGATTTCAAAATGCGTCAAATGTTGCAGTTGACTGAGATAAAGAAAATACTGCACGAAACCATGGGATAATCCCAGTATTCCAGGCGCAGATGTTAACGTCAATTCAACGACTGTTTCGGGTATGAGCCTGTCCAGACAGCCAACGGCCGGGCTTCGGGGGAGATCGAGAGCCAATTTGTAAAGCTTTGGGGCATTGGGAAATGAAGAAGCAGAGCAAGTCGACCCAACATCGAGCATGAGCTCTTGAAGGGCGGGGAGTTCCTTTAGGCTAGCGATAAAGTCGTGAGCCTCCCAGGTATACGGGGGTGTCAATGTTCTCCATTTATTAGAGAAACCGGGGATTATGGTTTCATAAAGTTTCGTATAGAGGCACATCTGAATTCCGAAGGACGGTCCTGCCGACGTCTGAAAAATGGGCCATCGACTTGCAGATCAATGCTAAGATTGGAACTACGCAATATCCGCTCTGTTATTAGTTCCTCGAGTCTCGACGCATCAGCCTCAGTTTTGAGCGCAGGCGGAAGCTCGATGGCGAGGTTTGTCCAGAGCTCTGGCGATTTGTGCGCAATAAATCTCCAACGCGAGCAGACCTGGGTAAAATTATGGGGGGAAGTGATAGAATCTGAGGAGAGGCTGTAGAAGAATATACGGGCCAGTAACTCGGGGGGGAATGAGCTAAAGGTGTCGTTCAATCTGAACATGGCAATTAGGTTCATATGTTCAAGTGACAGAAACATCTGGGATCACATACACATCAGACTTTCCTTCCAATGTTTCCATACCCAACTCCCAGTGCTGGTTTTTGCCGATAATGCAATTTGGAAGTAACGAATTGAGTCTTACTAGCTTTAGCGCGCGCCACAAGTTCCAGCGCTTGGTCCCAGTCGACACGACCCACTCTACTGGATCTTAGGACTCCTCTTCCCAACGTGGCATCTTCCGACACATCATTCTCAACACCTTGGATGTCATTGTTGACAACCGTGTTGATCTTACGACTTGTTTCGATGAAAATCCACGTCTGGCATCATATGTTCGGTCTTTGAAGATACAGAACTACAACAACCCTGGTGATTGGGAAGTTCGCTCCCTCCGCCCAAGTCGTCGGTCAGCTTGCCATGGCCAACGTGAACGCCCTATCATTCCACAAAGTCAATTGGGATATGCTGTCCACTGCGCTAAGGACAGAGCACTAGTAGGCATATTCAAGGCTCCTTCGGTTACCGGCGTTTCCTTCAACTATTTTACAACATCGCAGTTCGCTGAACTTGTAGCTTTGTTGGGCTGTGTAATTATAACCAATCTGAAGGTGAAGGTTGAGGATTGGAGTGCCGTTGGAATAGTGCGCCAAACTCAATACCCAACACCCGGCGTCGTACTCGACCGCTGTCTGTTCCAGTATTGGTTCAGACAAGAATCGTGCCCGGTAGGGATTCAGAATCTGCAATCCCTGTAGATTCGCCGCATTATGAGAGAAAAAGATTACGAGGAAGCTGCCTCCATACTTAAACATGCCGGTGTCAATCTTAGAGAGTTGGAGCTTGCCAAACCAGCAGCGTACGTCGTTGAACTTGTTATCTTTGTTTCTCGATTTTACGTTGTGTTCTCAAGACTTGAACAAGATTCATCTCAGATACTGTCCAAACTTGCGCAGTTTGGAGTTACTGCTATGGACAACGTAGTAACAGCAGTCCTTCCCATTTCACTCTTCAAACCTCTTCTAAACAAAGATCAGGATCGGATACCCCTTACACTACTTGACTATTGTACTGTTCTTTGCTACTTTCGCCAACCTACTATGCTCTCTTGAGGATCAATGGATACTTGTTGATACGCTACTCAACAAGTATTTGTTTGGTGCTCTCAAGCTCGATAAAGACACAGGATGTCATAGAGCCAAATCTAAATCTAAGCAATGTCGAGGACCTATTGAGGAAGAGTCTTCCGTTGTTGGAGCAGTCAGGGAAACTCAAGGTGAAGGCCATCATCGGAGTGATTACCATACAATACAAGTACATGTACTGCACGAGGAATACATATCAATGCGAATTCTGCCTGACAAAACCTTTGCGAAGAGTAGCTTATCGAGACCAGATAAGTAGTATGCCATTAGGCTACTGTCCCGACGCCCAACATACACAATATACCCTCTTTCAACACACTCGCTCTTTCCCGTCCGACCTCGCCGTTCACCCACTCCATCGCCTTCTCCCTCATGTCCAACAACTCCTCACCTCCGTATCTCTCCATCCATAACAATGCCAGCAGTGTAGCGCCAAGCTCTCGATTAACGCCGTTCTCTATGAGCCTTTTTTCAAATTCATCTACGCTCAACGGCTGGTGAGTACGAGCATCTTTGAGATCCAATGCATCCCCAAGATGATGTAAGAGCGACTCATTGAGCAGGAACCCTCCATGCCATTGTTGGAATCGAGCGACAGCTGCGATGAGGGTACTACCTGTCATTGGAGTGATGGTATTAGCAGCAGGAGCGGTAGTGGTAACATTGTCAGCAAAAATCGGATCGACCAAAAAAGCCCGCGTGCTGACAGATTCCATTTGATACAAGCTGTCTGGCGTTTGAATTGTCCGGGCTGAATTGGCGGACAAGGCTTGGGGTGATGGACGGACTCTTAGCGGAGCGAGCAGCTGGGAGCGCATAGCAGGATGCGGGAGCGTCTGGGAAGTGGTGGTAGTGGCAGCATTGTCCGGAGGAGGTACAATCGAATCGACCAAACGAGCCCGTGTGTCGACAGATCTCGTTGGGGCAGAGCGGTTGGAATACCAGCTTGAGGTCGAGGTGATAGACGACCCTTAGCGGAAGAGGAAGAAGCATAATCAAAGGCTTGTGGAGGTCGAGAAGGTTGAGAGCCACCAGTTGGAACACTGGATAACCGTTGGAGAAGTACTAGCTTGCATGGAACTGGCACGGCTAGCAGGTCCTCGTGGGGGCATAACAGGTTGTGGGGGCGCCCGGTTGAAAGAAACGGATCCAACCACGCTGACAGTTATTGCCACTGGGATTATCCCCTGCTCCCTAGGGTCAATAGCAACAAAACTAGTATGTTTACTGGCAAGCCCATAAGCTGTACCCAAGCGAACAATGTCTTTTTCGAGATAGACCTCCTTGAGTTCTGCTTTAGCACTGTCCGTGACATTACCCTCGAACGAAGCAGAGACGGAGGGAGGAAATGCATGTTTGCCTTGCTCGCGATCTCTGATGAGGGCTTTGGCTGCAAGGGTGTGGAGGAAGGTACCGCCGAAGCTAAAAGACGCGGGTTGCGAGTTTGAACCTAACCCAATGGGTGACTGGAGGACCGGAGAAACTGGTACAACAAGCTCGACTAGGTCACCCGTAGTGGTTACGACGCCTTTGATCTTGATCGCTACAGGAAGCAAATCGTTACGCGGAATACGAAGGATGGCGTAAACCTGAGTCCTTGTCCCGGGAAACATGCTGGGCACGACGAGCGGGGCTTGTTGAATAAGCGGGGGTGGTGGAAGAGTTGGGTTGGGTCTCGGGAGTGGGCCCGTAGGATGAAGTTGCGGATCATCATTGTCAATTGAGTCGTCCTTGGAAAAGAGGCTGATTGTGCCAGTGGTTGCTTTTACTGACGATGTAGATGTCTGAACCTTTTGCGAATCTTCAATGACAACGAAATCATCGTCGTCATCTGCATGAGACTGAACCCGCACTCCCCAATCGACCTCAACTTTCACATGCGGTGTCCTCGCTGCCCTAACCAGCCGCGCACACTTGCCAACTATAGCCTCTCCCTGCTTCACATAAACCGCCATCCCACCCCCTGCACGTGCGATACTCTCGCATGTATCACTTGATGCACCATCCCCAATGCCCAGTGTGAATACACGTATGAAAGAGCTAGCATTTTCGGGCTCTGGGAGATTAGTGAGTGCAGAACGGGTGTGTTCCACGGAGGTAGATATATCCCGTGCGCCGCCATCTGTGAGGAGCAAGATTGCGACGGGACGGAATAAAGGTTTAGGCAGGGAGTCATAAGACAATACGGAGAGCTTCGGCGATCTCTGTACTACCGTAATTGGCTTGCATGGAGCTGTAATTGAAGGGTTAGTACGTATATTTGATCGATAAAAGCAACATACTCAACATAATTCGTCGCTTCCTCCAATGTCGCTTGGGAATACGCACGACTATTTTCCCATAATTTGGTAGCATACGAGCCAAAGGAAACAATATTGAACGTCGTATCAACACTTGGGAGGCCTCGGAGTAAGACAACCAATGCCTCGCGGACTAGTTGTATATTCATTCTTCTCATACTCCCACTGCGATCCACGAGAAATATATATTCCATCCCGCCCGAAACATCAGGGAGATTGAATTTCGGGACCAAGGTAAGTGCCATGGCTGTACTCTCGTGATTGGGACTTGGGTGTTTCTCAATGAAGCACCTTGGACTATCAAGTCCTGCTGCGCTGAAGACCAGAACAACATCTTGGGTGAGGAAACCAGCGGTGTCTGTGAGAGAGACGCTGGCAAAGTGAGAAGGTGAAGTATTGTCCGGAGGAGTGAGGTTCTCGGGAATACCCAACTCGAGGGAGATAGGATGACCAGATGGGCAGGAGATGCTTTTGATTGCGCCAGCCTGTTGAACGACGATATTCATCTGGAAAGGCTGGTGAGCCGTGCTTCCCATTCCACTATTATAAGTAAGCGCAGCCCCACATCTTTGAGCGTAGGTTCGAGGAAAGATGAACTTGATTTGATCCTTTTTCTCGTCGTCGATGAGAGGCTGGATGTACCGCAGGTTGATGGTAACCGTCTCTGACGGTAGAATGTTCCCAACGGCGATGGAAAAGACTTGGGAAAACAAGGTCAGTACAACGATGCGAAAAGGCATATTGACCTTACCATCCGCTGTCTCCTGTTGACCTAAACTCGCAGTATGACCTGCGTTCACGGCCTGGTCATACTCGCGCTTCGCTTCCTGTTTTTCCTTGACAATGCCTTCGACTTTGGTTCCATCCTGCCGGACCATCTCAAATCCACAAATAGCAGCATCAGCCATTATGCCGAACGTATAGACCCCAGAAGCAGCATTCATCCAATGTCCTGGACTGGTAAAGCGTTGGGAGACGGTAACAGAGGCATGGACGTCCGTAATGAGAACTTGAGCAGAACATCCGTCCAATACGAGATCAGCTTGGGAGTTCAAGTCGTAGAGACGACAGTAAACGGTGGTAAAAACTGACATGCGAGTTAGTTGCGGGTTCAGATAAAAAGCGAATACGATACTCACACAGCCTTATAAACTTCAAGGGTGAGAAGCCGGGAGGTAACAGAAGATAATCACTTGGTCTATGAGCGGGAAAAAGCTGTATAATTCCATTCCATCAGACGTGAGCTGGACGTGGTTGTGGTGGAAGTGAATGAGAAGTGAGCGCTTGAGCGTTTGTTGAGCGCACGTATTAGCGCCTGAGACTTTCACAGAGCTCAAACAATTCATTCACCAAGTGAACTGGTTTCTTCGATAAACAGATAAATAATCTACCGCATAATGTAAGAACTCCATGTATTCTGGAGTGCGATGCTCACTGATTAACGGAGAAGGAAACACTTGTAATTCCCAAAGATTTCCGATTTCCGACTCGGTGAACAGCAGTTGCCGGACTTGACCAGCGCTAGAGGTTCTCTACCTGTGCGACAACGCAGCCGTAAGAACGTTTCAACGGAATCACTCTCGACCGGGTAAGTAGAATGATAAAATAGTTATTGCAAGTCCAACCGGACGGAAAAATTGAGAAGGCCAAACTTCTTGCTTATAAGCGCCAATGTTGAACACAAACACCACAAATACACACCTAAATTCCGACTTGCAAAGTCGTTCCACATCTACTCGTTGCCTCTGAAAAATTTTCAGACTCGTGCCGCGAAATCTTCTGGGGAATGATCAGGAACCTCCGAAATACGAGCTCTTTGTGTTTCTCGCACAATAGTCAATGTAGGCCAATGCATTAGGCTTACATGGTCTCCTGGTCATCAGCAAAACCTGGGTGATCCCATAGCAAGGTCCCCCTCTGTGCAGCTCTGCACAGTTCTGTACAGAGCTGTGCAGAGCTGCACAGAGGGGGACCTTGCTATGGCGAACACCCAGGTTTTGCTGATGTCTCGCAATCTATCGATCCATTTCAGCCATGTCAGGATAGTTTTCCACATAGCTCATTTCGAGTCTTTCGTACGTTTCTTCATCTCCATATATGATGCTTCAAGGTGTAAGTCCCAAACACTGTAGCTTTTAAAAAGTCTCATTCTCTATCCTACTAGACCGATTACCAAATATTACAGAGTTCCTCCCAGGTTCAGTATTTGTACTGCTCCCTACTTCAACTTGGAAACTTCCAGAACCTGCTTTTGCCAAAAACTTTATCGCACTTGTCCTCCATTTCTTCTTCCTCTGAACGTTCCGTGAAACTGTAAGTTCCCTTCCTTTGTTTCTAGCTCACGAGATGCCAAGTTGACTGGAATGCACAGAGTGAGTCTTCGATGTATCATGAATGGATGCGGCCAAGGCATCAAGAAAATGTTTCATGTAATGAGTCCAAATCCCAACGGCCGATGTATTTCCCTCCATAGTCTGTTAGTCCAACAGCCTTCACCTCATACTACGATAAATTGAAGATAGCGTCCTAACCAAGCTGGACAGATTTGCCCTTGGGCACAGTGACTGCCAAAGATCCAAAGGTTCCATCGTTAGGAATCCCAAGCGAGGTAACGGATGCAAAGGCACAGAATGGATAGATGGAGAGTCATAGAAAATTACTTGTTTGATTTCCAGCGATGTAGACAAACATAAGAGCTGAGGAAAATAATGAGAACAAACTTGACTACGAAATTAACACATAAATTTGCCTAGAAATTAAAAAAAAACTTTTGAACGTTGGGGAAATGAAAGGATGCAATGGTCCCGGTGCTGGGAATTCTGTCCTTCCTTCACCCAACTTTATGCATGTCCCTCTGACTCTTCACAAGATGATCTTTCTGCTGTGACACATGTAATCCGAGTAGTTGTATGTGGTAATTGTTTTCGTAGAGACTGAGTACGTGGAGCAGCGAAAAGAAATCAAATTGTATTTCTCATTTGGTCTAGATTGCGAACGCTTTGACGTACCTATTTCAGCAATTACAGGCACTGAGGCCGGCCTTTCAAGGACTTTTAAAACCGACGTTAACAAGCAGATTATATGACGCGGACCCATTGAAAAGAAATGCGTGAGTGAGTAGAGGAATGACTGTCGAGCCCTAGACACAGATCTTGTTAACAAATATGACTACAATTGTAGGTTTTACATTAGTATATAAATTACTACAATTGTAGGTACTCTCAATTATGTATTATATATTAATACATTTGGCGCGCAAATTTCGGGCCCGCCTCCGCTTCCCTCCCCTCCCTCGCTGCACTCGGTGGGTCCCCCGGGCCGGGAAGTCATCAGCGGGCACTCTAAAGCCTCGTTTGCACTTATTTCGATAGGCACCAACCCCTAACCCTAACCCCAACCCCTAACCACTAACCCAGCACGTTTGGCAATGCCGAACTAGCTCTCTAATGTTAGGGTTCACCCTTCGGGCGAACCCTAACGAGAGCTAGCCCCGGCATTGCTTAGAAAGAAAAAATAAATATTTCATTAAATATGGTACATTGCAGAATTGAACACTCGTGGACAGTTGACAGCACATATCAGGACTGCTGACCAAGAATTCCACTGTGCCATAAGGCGCATGTAAATCAGTAACTTAGTTCAAATATATTACATCACTATTATTATGTTACTTACAGTTGTAATAAATTTATAGATTAATTAAAAACTTACCATTGTAATCATTAATCAACAAGTCTGGTGTCGTAGGTTGGACTGTTTCGTTATTTTTTGATCCATTGTATGGTCCAAATGTTCTAAAACGGTGAAGGAATGTGATACAAAAGCAGAAAAAAACATCTAAGATGTTTTGCAATGCAAACATGATGATCAAGAGGTGAATGATTCCTGAATCGGGTGCTCGCATGGCTTTGACATGGGAGTGTGATTAGTGCCAGTCATCGCCAAGCTGCTGGGGCAGAAAGCCATCTCTTGACTGGTGGCTTGGGCTTAGGATTTGAGTGAAATGCTGCAGCTCAAAGTACATTTTCAGAGAGCTAATCAAATGGTAAGAGTATGAGATTGAAGGCTATATAAGTAAGAAAACGCTACTGGCTCCTGGGCGCTAATCACCTCTTCATCATTCCCATGTCAAGGCCATGCGAGCAGGTTTGTGTACCTGATTCAGGAATCATTCACCTCTTGATGATGATAGAGTAACAAATGCAAGAAGAGCCTGAAGAAAGTAAAAGTAGCCTAAAGAATTTCGACCCACATATTGGTGACAAGAGATACTGGAAAGACTATGCGAAGGGAATTGAAAGCTGCCTGATTAGGCTTCGATAGAACTGAAAACACTAAAAAGTCCTATAGAGGAATGATGAATGAGTATGAAAAATGCACAAAGAGAGTACTTACCGCTGCAGCAATCTTCCCCGCATCAAAGTTGCCTACACGAATATCATCTCGACATTTTACTTGGCCCTCCCAGTCAAAAGCCTCCTGCGACAACTGGCTTAGGCAGGGATCAATCTCTGTAGAAGGCGGTGAAGCTGTGAGCGTTCTGCTCCTATAGAGGAATAATGAATGAGTATTGAAAAATGCACAAAGAGAGTACTTACCGCTGCAGCAATCTTCCCCGCATCAAAGTTGCCTACACGAATATCATCTCGACATTTTACTTGGCCCTCCCAGTCAAAAGCCTCCTGCGACAACTGGCTTAGGCAGGGATCAATCTCTGTAGAAGGCGGTGAAGCTGTGAGCATTCTGCTCCCAATGAGAGAGCTCTTCCATACTACCTGACCCTTCATCTCTGCTCGCACTCAATGTCGTAGAGAAACACTCATTGTCAATGTCAGGTTGTTTGACCTGCGTGCAGACCCAGACCATGTTGACAGCTCAGGCTGCATGTGGAAATAGGTTTCTTTGAGAGATGCTATAGACCCGGAAAATTGAATGTGATATGGGATGATGTCTCGGAGGCCAAAACTGCGAAAAGCAGGAACAATGAACTAAATAAGGATTCAGTTCAGAAAATATATATTCTCGACCCAAAGCCTGAGAGAAAATTCACAATCGCGTTTATGGACTCGAGTGTGGCAATTTAAGGATGGATATGCTCTGGAACCATTCCTCTGACGAAAACTTGAGGGTTAAAAGAAAACCGGTAGGGATGACGGGCAGAGGAGGGCGCTTGCGAGGTCGATAGATGAACGGTATTGACACCCTGAACAATAAAATTATTACAACAACAGTATGCTCATCCAAGAGACAACGCACGTTTTCTTACGATCCCAGAGCAATCCACGTGTTTTGATAATTGCATGGATGGTGTATGTGCACTTTATGTACAGTCCAGGAATACCTAGAGGCATTTGTCGGTAAAGCGTCCTAAGAAAGAAACTTGTTCATACCAGTAAAGTTGATTTCGTATGAAGGCAGTAAAGGGAATTCGCTGTCTCCGTCTTTAAATGTAGGCAGTAGGACAGTCGGGAAAATATTGTCCTTGAGCAAGTGGCGGAATTGCTAGAGTTGGGAAAATGACAAGATCAGAACTCGTACCACGAGTTTAGATACCGCATTTGACCCGGAGATGTTCAGTTTGATCCTTCACTGTGATCACTGCATGCAGCAACTCGTAAGTTTCTCAACAAGGAAAACTTATGGAAACAGCAAAATGCGCTGAAAACAAAGTTCGAACTAATGAAAGATTTTATACAAACTTATGAATAAACACTATTTGTAGTTTATTTACAAGTTTTGATAAATCTTTTTGTAAGTTCGAATTCTGTTTTGAGCTTTTCGGTTTCCATAAGTTTTGATTGCATGCAGACTTATACATTGCTGCATGCAGTCTTGCTCATCAATACACGTACAGAAACAGGAATGACACGTTATAAGCCTACTTTCAGGACAGTTTCCATGATCTATCATCTCTTCAATCTTCAGTGAAGAGTCGAGGCTGATGCTCCCCGAAAGGAGTCCAAGGCGAACATGATGACGGAACATCAGCGTCTTGGTCCTGTTCCGAGAGAAGAATGGTAATGTCGCCAGTATGCTCGGTGAATGTCCCCGTTGGGTGCGAAGATGAATGGAACCGGCTAGTTTGAGCAAGTACTTGCTCTCCATCGAATATATCAGCCAAATAAAAGGGAGGGGAGCGTTACGCAGCAGAGAGGTGGGATGTCCGTGAAGGACAAGAAGCATGCAACTGGTGGTCAACGTCGGTCGCGATAATATGTAACATAGTTGACTGTTTAAAAAAACCTAGGCCAGAGAGCTGATGGCCGACAACTGCCGAGCCACATGACCAGCTCAAATATACTGCTTCAACGATCGACCAACGTTGAACAATTCCTTCTTACAGAGATAGAATACGTTTATTAAACATCTACTGTGGTGAAAATGGACCTAGTACAGGGCAGCTATTTTGAAGAGGAGAGGATGATTGGGGGCAATAAGTACCCTATAGTAACATCGCAACGACAAGCTAGCTTCTGCATTGGGATGACAGAAACCATCGGCATCTTCCCTAATGCTCAAAGACTAAGCTCAAGGCGTAAACAGGGCATAAACGTTAATCGAGCCCTTCCCTGCTGTTCCTCGTCGTCCTGGATTCTGGGCGCTTTGCTAAAGCGCTAGCTTCGGCGGGTCCGGCCATCAGCTCAAGATTGTGCTGGCCTAGGTTTTTTTAAACAGCTGGAAAAGGAAAGTGGAGCGTTGAGAAGTGACGGTTTGTGAGACGTTTATCAGCAAGAGAAACTAGGAAACAGAAGGACGGGACAAAAAGATAAAGGAAACTGGACCTGGTATATATGGAGACCGGACATTGTGATCTCCGGTGGGACTCCTAGTCGGTAATCTACGCTTTGACCGACCTCCTATGTATCTTTAACACGTATTAACACCGAGAGCAGGAGCCATATAGCGTGTGCGTTGGTTTGCGCAGAGATGACCAGGAGAAGGGAGACGGCGACAAAAATTTTGGAGAACATGAGTGACAGCTCCGAGCAATTGATTCAAGAGACTGTTAATGTTTCTTTCGCTGAAAGAAGGGATCCTGTGCAAGAAAGTCGGGTTCATGTACCGCCCAGACCCGGGCCAGAAGGAGCAGGAGCTGATGGAAGTGAGAAAGAAGACGATAGAAAGCAGCCGTATTCTCGTCAACGTGCTCGCCGAGCGAGCTGGACGAATGGGCGCTGAAAAGAGGCTTCACACCGAGACGCTCTAGTCGGACGCGTGATCTCTCGACCTCCTGCTGCCATGTTTCGTCGCGCAGTACCCTGGATATGATGATTCACTTTTTTTCAACCATTCGGGGATCCACTAGCAGCACTTGGAGCAGTGCTGGAAGAAAACGGGTGCGAGGACGGACCGGCTTCGATGTTGAGCTTGTCGAGCTCGATTCAACGGCGATGGAATTGAGGGAGCCTGGATATAAGCAGACAATCTAGAATAAAAGGGTCAACAGGGTCTTCCATTGCCCAAGGAGATACCGCATCGAGTCGGGCTCGCATTCGAATAGTCGTTCTTGCGGCAGTTCGAAAATATGAGGCGGGATTCAAAGAAAGGCAGTCAAGCAAATAGCCAGACAAAGCCATACTGGATGGCTTACCCAGCGGAATATCCGAGTTTGTTTGTTTGAATAGAAGTCAAAAAATAAAATCTTGTCAAGTAAGCAGCGATGTATACGGAAGTGCCATGACCGGTCAAGATAAACGAACTGACACCTATTTCTTCGAAACCGGGCTCTAGGATGAGTCTCCTTATTGGATCTCAGGGACCCTGAGTCGGGAGGGCGTATAACGTTTATCTTTAGTGAAAGCTTGGCGGTTCTCAATTGAATCGAACTAGTTTACGAAGTGGCTCATATGTTCTAATCGACATATTAGAACTGATCAGTGCAATATCAGTGTCATGTAACTACGTCGTATAGTACACTTAATGGTAAAACAGCATAGGGAAATTGTTTTTCTTCAAAAATATATATCTTTTCCCTGTTGTATACCTTCCTCTTTGGGGGTTGAGCTCGCCGCAGATTGGTCGTTTGGGGCGCGGGACCTTAAATCTATCTATCTATCCGTCAATGCCAAACCTTCCTTTCGGCCAGAGTACTGCAGCCTTGAGGAATAAGTAATATCCATAGCATAGGTGCCACTCCAAAGTGCACGTCCTGCCAAGACTCTCGAATAATACACTGCTGAACCAAGCACAAATTAAGCACTTAGTTTGTCCCGTCTCTATATTTTCCTGCGAGGTACTTAAGGGTACTTAACACAAGAATTAGGATTCCACCCACCCCAGTCTAGCTTGCTAGACAAACAAGAACTCATCAGCTGTTAAACGAGTAAGTATCCCTGACAGCTCTAGCTCAGGGAGTTATTCCAAAAGGACGTACATCGCCAAAAGAAACCTTCTGAATACATGACGGGAGCTGGATATAGCCAGGTGCTATACACAACTCTTGTCATGCATGCTCAAGGTTGCTTTATCCCCGTCGAGATAATTTTCTTTGGACATCCAACTATCCATCCCTCGAAACGTGGGGAGGCGAGTAAAGTTTGGCGGATATCATGACGCTTTGTAGGGTATACTTGGTCGGTACTGCGGCTGCGGCTACGTTGCTTCGACTTCACCCTTCTCCTGAATGCATTTACTCAACATTTACTACTCTGTGATGGACATAACTTGGCATGTAGCTTGGCATGTTAGGTACTGCACGCGGGATCCTGCGGGATCCCATCTCTTTATAATTGAAAGGGTTGAAGGCACGTTTTAGTCTCGAACAATCCACTACATATATAAGACAAGACCGTTCAGACCTTCACTAGCATGTCACTACTACGATATGTAAACGTTAGGTAAATAATAAAACGGACTCGAAAAAGCAAAAGGAAGAGCTCGCCGTGCACTTGCCTAATACAGGTGTCAAAGCGTTCCCTATATATCAATTTGAATAACGGCAGATCCGAAGATTCCTTTCTAACGGTTGCCGTTACTCCCCTTTCATGAAAGAGACGGCTGCTTTATAAGTACAGCTGTCAGGTCCCAGAAAGGTTCCCGGTGAAGCGTTGTCCGGTGGCAGCCGATCCCTGACAGGACTCTCCAGTTCAGGATGTCGTACAAAACATTTTCTTCCCGTAGAACTGACCCGCTGCTGTTTAAACTGAAAACATCACAGTTTCAGTTTGGATCGTGTTTACCTTTCACGCGTAAACGCCCGAAAAAGACCTCTAAAACATCATCGCCAAAAAGAACTGCGAAAACTTCCTGGAGCAAAGGATTCAGCTCCCCAGTCAACGCCACAAAAAATCAACGTTCTGGATCATTGCTTGTAGATCACCATACAGCTGGGAAGTCATAAAGGAGATTGGCCATTCTTGCACTAAAGATTAAAAGCGGGATAGGCACATTTAATAAGGTATTAATTGAGGCATTAAATATAAAAGCAGAGAAGGCAGGAGAAGGCGAGTCGTTTAACCTGATCACGAGATCAAGCTCGGCAAGGAGCAAAGGCTCGACCAGATACAATTTGTGAGCCAGTTGACATTGCACGATTGGCAGTTTCGAACTTTAACTTTCCAATGAAGGAACGGGTATGTGTCAAATGTAGACCCTAGATCCCAATGAAATACAACACGGTTTCGTATTTCATGCAGAGAAACTTTGGCGGAGGAGGAGCTTCCCTTTTATGCTTCACTGAAAAAGTACTTGAAGTAGTTTTCCAATGAAGCAGAAATTTGTACATGAGGTAACAGCGATAGTATGTATATACTTACACTGCTGTTGAACCGCCACAGTCCCAAACCTCGTTCCTTACCTCCCTACATTTAAGTACACTATAAGTTTTCATCGGTACTTGGTGCCATTGAAGCATTCAAGTATGAAACCAACAAAATGACCGCCTTCCAATTCCTTGGATGCTTCTCTGTCCCGTTTTCTGCAATGTAGAAGAAGCCTTGAAATTGTGCATTTAAGGATCCTTTCAACCTTTTCATCTCAACTTGCTAGTAGACCGGGTTCGCAGGGTCAATCCAGGATCTGAGTCGAATGGATATGGCACTGGCAATTAATTCAACTTCGCGAGTGCTCTTATGGTTTGGAGCTTGCCTGCAAGACTAATAACTTGAACTCGAAAGATGCGAGGTTCCCGCTCATCAAGTTTGTGCTTCCTGGTTCCAGGTCATCCTTGGCAATGAATTCAAATTTGTGACTGCTCCTATGGTTCGGAGTTTTCCTGCAAGACTAATAACTTGAGCTCGAAACGATGCGAGGTTCCGCTGTTCCCGCTCATCAAGTTTGTGCTTCCTGGTTCCAGGTCATCCTTGGCAATGAATTCAAATTTGCGACTGCTCCTATGGTTCGGAGTTTGCCTGCAAGACTAATGACTTGAACTCGAAACGATACAAGGCTCCCGCTCTTCAAGTTTGCGCTCCCTGGTTCCAGATTTATGCGGTCGAGCAGTGATTATGAATATTTAATACATTCTCTTGAACGGGGCAAAAGAGGAAAGCAATACATTCCGAAGTTCTTTAAAGTCAGATCATGACCATAGTTGTTCTTCACGCTGGCCGGTAAGCTTACCCTCTCGTCTTTCATGGACCACTTACTTACGCTGGAGACATGTACAGTCAAATCCATCTAACCTTCAATCAACCCTCCAACTTGGTCCCGGCGACTCTTTGTTTTGCATACTTTCTATCAGCTCAATGTGAGTTGACTCGCTCCCTAGCATTCTACTAGTCCTTATTGTCTATCCCTCTGTCCGAAGAACTAAAATCCCCATCCACCACCACCAGCGCCGTATCGGTGAGCCATGACAGCGCTTTTTGTCTTGCCACATGCTAATGCTTGCCTCTATACAGATGTTCCCATCAGCAGTATTGACGACTTTGTTCACCTTTGTCCTATGCATCGGGAGTGCTCTTGCGCATCCTGTCGTTAATGAGAAGCGCGCGCGTCAGTCTTTTCATTCAACCGTTGGTACAATATCTAAAAATTATACATAGCCGTCGCGGAACTAGTGCTTCGGGAGACCAACATGAACTCCGAACAATGGCACTTCGCTCTCATGGTTCGTCCTCCTGGTCATACTGGCCAGCTGTTAGCAATCGAGCACGTTGTTGACCATACCGACAAATGTATGGTATATTCCGAAACCAGAGAAGCGGACCTCAACGAGGGCAATCTTGCGCTTTCAGCTCCTCTTAAAACACCCAACGGTGAATCGGATGACATGGAACTGCATGTTGCTGTCACAGAGATCACTGAGGGAATTAAAAGCGCGAGTCAAGCAAAGATTGCAACGGGGGACTTTAAGAACTGTCTTGATTTTGTGTCGACGGCCGTTGGCAAATTACAAAAGAAGGGGTTTCTATCATCTGCGGATGCGAAAAAGTTTACCGACTTCTGTGCAGCGCGCAGGGCTTACGTGAAGGCATGGACGGATCATGTGACACAGCAAGCCTGCGCTCGTGGGGTCAATGGTTGTAAATCAAAGGGTGGAAAGGGTGGCAAGTAATAATAAAAGTACAATGGGTACGTGCCATTATTTTGCTTTGCTTCTATTTCTTATTTCCTTGTCCTTCAGAGTAATTTATTGTTAGTATTGTTCACATGGTGACCATCGGTGTGCGTAGAGTTGAAGTAAGGACGGTCGAAGAAATATAATGCATCTATCCTAGTTAACAGCGAGAGTAAATAAGTGACATTGCCCACGGAAAGTAAACACTCCAGAGAAAGACACTCGCCTTCTGACTGTTAGCGTCCCGCGCCAGCAAATTCAGTGAAGAAAAGATTTGATCCCAGTGGAGATCGTTTACGTCCATTGGCGAGCCCCCACTGTACGGCGGAAATACGACTGGGGAGGGGAGTATACGTCATGGAAGACTGTATCTGATTCTGTCTATAAAGGAAGGATTTCCGCGCTGGTGACGATTCCAGTTAATTGCTTGATTCAAGCGCTCAACCCCTGCTTCGGTACTCGAAAAAGAGATCGCGACTCAGGGATGGTTTGGGTAGCACCACACCATATATTGGTACGACACAGCACTGGTTCAGATTTGCAAGTGTAGCCTATGTAAAACCGATTAATACTCGTTGAAGCAAGATTTACTTGTTGAACCTAAGTACTAGCGATTCAACTGTTCATATTCCCAATCCCAAGTGCCTGAAAAGCGAACCGTAAAGAGTAGAACTCAGAGCTTACTGCAGTCAGACGAATTACCCCGTCGGGTTGGAGAGCCTGGATTCTGGTGGGACAATTGGCGCTCCGAATTGATGTGTCTATGCGCTGCCAGTGCATGAAGTAGTAACGGGAGTGGTAGAGTGAGATGCCGACATCGTAAAAAGGTCCGTATGATTGACCGGCTTGACCGCTGCAGGTGTCCACAGTTGCCACAGGTACGTTACTGTACGTACTACAAATGTATATGTTTATATTTTTTATTATATATATTTTTACTGTACATAATGTACATGGTACGGGTTGCGAGAAAGTGAGATAACTTGCGGCTTGTCAATTGACTGCTTGTTGGTTGAACAAGCGAAACAAGCGAAACAAGCGGTCAATCATACTTGGTAGTTACGATGGAGCGGAAACTGCAGGAAGAGGAGCGGGTTCGTTCGGAAATGTTTGAGGACGTATTTTCGGGTAGAATTTATCTGGGTGGCCCTCGTCTCCAGGAATTCAGTTAGAAAGGATTTTGGTAATGGTTTCTTGTGACAAGTATAGCTGAAAGAGGGTGTGTTCCGTTCTTTGAATGAAACTTGATTCGCTGATTTCCTGCTAATATTCTTGCTGATTGAGTGCGCCAGTTGCGATACTTGAAAACCCGTTCCTTGGGGAAATTCAAAGAGGCAGGGTAAAAATGAAGGTTTGGATGAGAAGGGATGAGAGGATGAGAGAGATCTCAGATAAGATTATCGGAAACAACGGCAAATTTCTCACACGAAGTCAGTTCTTCAGTAATGACCCGATTGCACGAATACTCAGAAACCCCACCCTCAAGCTCTGCTTCTAATCACTACGACTCTGCCCGAAAGGACACGCTAAAAATACTATCAGGAAAGCTTTTTGATCCATATTCATTGCAGTTTCTGCCTTCGCAAACTATCACGGTTTCAAAAAGTTCTGGTCTAATCCTCAGTGTCGAGGATACAAAAGAAAATGACCTCAATCCATCAGACATTGCATTAAAACACACTATAAACTTGCGGCATTTGACAATCCTTCCAGGTTTCGTCGATGCTCATGTTCATTGTAAGTTACGTGGTTTCGTCATCTTTTAGTACAGGTGTTGATCTATTATCCTTTCAGTTTTCCTACATTCATATGGCGAAACCGCGTGGGATGACCAGAACACGAAAGAGAGCATCGTAGAAAGAACAGTTCGTGCTACTGTTCATGCGCGAAAGACTTTGATGGTTGGATTCACTACTGTAAGGTCCGCGAAATATCCATCTCAAAATGTAGAAAAGACATTGTACTTACGTCCTACATTTACCAACAGAGATCTCGGAACCGAAGGCGCTGAAGACGCCGATATATCTCTACGAAAATGTTTATCTGGGCCTAATGCTCTAATCCCTGGTCCAAGATACTTTTGCGCCAACAGAGCTATTGTTTGTACCGGAAGCTATGGTGAGCATTTTTCCTCATTTCATGACTCAAAAACTAAACTAATCAAGTGAGTGGATAGGCCCAAGAAGCTCTCTTCACTTGAATCAGGATGGTAAAGAGGGCGTTACGGGAGCAGAAGTGGCTGATGGAGTGGACGGCTGTATACGAGCCACCCGACGGCAAATAGGTGCAGGGGCCGATTGGATAAAGGTGAGGAATCGTTCAAATCCCAACGCTGGTGTTAATCCTGTCTTGAATGTTCTAGATCTATGCCAGTGGGCCACTTTTGCTCAA
This sequence comes from Gymnopus androsaceus JB14, assembly GCA_009733575.1. Taxonomy (NCBI): domain Eukaryota; kingdom Fungi; phylum Basidiomycota; class Agaricomycetes; order Agaricales; family Omphalotaceae; genus Gymnopus; species Gymnopus androsaceus. Next base: position 35,829 of record ML769533.1, on the reverse strand, counting down.
TACCACCTTTACTCGTCTAATTTCTTACTGCAGACTATCGATTTAGGTCCCGTATGCAAGATGTCTCGCCGCGTGTTGCAGGCTTTTCACAGCCAACCTTCAATTCACTCGAGTTGGAGACTATGATCCATACAGCTCATTCACTAGGTGTCAAAGTCGCGTCTCATGCTAACAGCACTGAAGCCATCACAAAACTCCTCGAACTAGGCGTCGATTCCATTGAGCATGGTGTGGCTTTCACTCCACACCCGGACTCCCTCTTGCGTTTATTCTGCTCGAAACCCAATACGATCTGGGTTCCTACTCTAGCGGTATATTATTCCGAAATGCAGCGTGATTCAGGGAAGGATCCGCGTATAAATCAGATCTGGAAGATGGCAAGTGAAACGTTCCAGCGTGCGTTGGCTATGGGGATGGAGAATATTGCATGTGGTGGCGATACAGGCGCTTTTTCACATGGAGAGAATGCATTGGAGATGAAGTTGATGGTGAGGCTTGGGGCAAATTGGAAAAAGGTTTTGAAGTGGGGTACTTTGGGTGGATGGGAGTGTCTACGCCCGATGCATTGGGAGACTTTGGCTGTTGGTGATGATGGTGTTCCGCTAGGCGATAATGACTGCCGCTTTGGTTGCATAAAACCTGGATGGGCAGCGGATATCGTTGGTGTCGCGGGAAATTTCGAGAAAGATTTTGAGGGTACGGTCGATAATGTGCAATTTGTGATGAAATCGGGGAGAGTCTATAAGATGGATGGAAGAGAAACTGTATGATGCCTCGAGCCTCAATCACTACTGTACCTGTCCCGTACTATATAGTGTAGTTTATTGATATTTCACTTGAATTGAATGGCTTAGAGGCAGAAGATGTTGTAGTTTTTTCCTCGAACGAATAAGTACAAACAATTGCATACAGTAGTACAAATTTCCGTAACATTTACCGCAAAATTCTTTGCTTCTACTCTAGGACCGAATGGATCGATATCAATGACCTCCGGTGTAGCGTTTGCGTGAGCATGAACCGGACTGCATCCTATTTAGGGGGGGGGGGGGGGGAGGGGTTAGGTAGAGTATAGACGTCATCACGTCGATTGAATCGGGTGAATCCGCTCCAACCCGAAGCTCTAGTCTTGCACCTTGCTTGTGCGTTGTATGAAGAAAAGGGATTTTCGAAAGGAGGGGTATTCGGCGGAAGCGGTGGAGTTGGGTACCGCTTCCAATCACCTCTGCGTCTGCCATGACGCCTGAGAAGGCGGCTGAACCGAGTGCTGCATCCGCGACGATGGAGGTGGCGCCAGAATCTCCGCATCTCTCTTTTCCTGTCTCTCCAGCCCATTATCCCTTCCTCCCCATCGCTCGTGCTCGCTAAGCTCCCCCCTCCAACACCCAACAAACACGCAAATCCGCCTCTACGCTCCCACGTACAGCGCCACCGCCGTCCTTATGGGGAGGGCTAAGAAAGGGGTTGGCGTTCCTCCCTAGATTCACAGAATCCCAAAATCCTTTCCCCACCGGACCGACATACACCCACCCCCTCGTCGGGTAGATGAGAGGAGGGAGATGAAGAGAGTAAGGAGAAAAGGGCAATTAAGCCGAGGGAAGTATAAGTTGCGCGGGGGAGGAATGCATGTGTGTCAAGAAAGCCACCAATCTCCGTATTCGGTATCAGCGAACATCGTTGGTGGAGGAGCTAGGTCCACATGTGACATGCCCCCCCTAGATATCAACCTCCTACTGCACCCTGGCTCACAATTCTCAACAAAACCCTCACTGCGGTCCATGACCACGACCATAAAACTACTCCTCCGATTATACCCAATTGCGCGATTCACCTACGCCCGAACAGCAGAACCGGGCTTAGGCCTAGTAAAACGGATTCTCTGTCAATATCACTGTTGTTAGCCGGAGCATCCCCTTCCTCATTCAACCAACAAGACCGGCGTTCCCAGTATACTTGAACATATTACCGGTCTCAGCCATACTCTTAGGAAGAGAATGTGTTTGTATGAAGCCAAGGCGGAGGGAAATTGTGTAGAGGTCATGGGAGATGAAAAGTGACGACAAAACGAGGATTGCTTTTCGCGGCTGAGTTTGCAGCTGTTCTGCCTAACATGTATCATTCAGCGCGGGTATCTTACTCGAACTCGCACATCTATTGGACTTTTGCACATCGGAAGATCTACAGTTGAAGAGCATTAGACGATAATTATTTGGACAAACAAATTGATCAACCAAAGTTGTTTCAAAGTCGTCGGCTTTGTCTTCTCAGTAAGCCTCTCCTCCGCAACAAGACTCAGCTGCCCCTCCAAGTCAACCCCTTCCATCTCTCCGGTTCCTAATCGACTACCTTCATTAGTCGTGGCACTCTGTTCGGTGGATTGCCTATATAATTAAGACAAAGGCATAAACTAAGGAGGGCACAACTGAATGCAAAGGCTTGAGATAAAGGGGAATAGCCTGGGATATAGAAGAGAATAACAGGAGGTGGATACGGCGTCCCCCATAGCATCTCATAGTCGCGCCAACACAGGTCATACGTCGGTCTAGGACGTGGATGTGGATATGGATGTGGATGTGTAAGAAATGACAGTCATCCGATCGGAGTGGTGAGGGATCGGAGCTGGACAGAGATCCTCTTCCTATACTACGTTGAGTTTAAATAAAGGAAATCTAACCGCTCCGACCTGACATCCACGAGCAGGAGGTCGACTGGGCTGACAGGACTGGTGCAGCTCTCCACTAGGATCCACACGATAGTACTGGAAACGAAGAGAATACGCAGATACTCCCGCTTAGAGAAGAGCACACAAATTTGTAGAAAATGTTCAGAACCCATCAGCGCCACTCTACGGAACCTTCCTGCTTCTCAAATTTTTGAGCAAATTTGGCACAGAAACGATGTTACGACGCTTGGCTAACCACAGCTGCCTCCAACTGGGAGAGACACTGCAGCTGGTACCATAAGGGGTTTGCCATCCACGATTATTTAACGCTGTCACTGTCACCGTCATCATCCGAACTGAGAACGTCTTCGTCATCTGCAGGACTTGCACTAGATAGAGACGGAGATGCGCTGCCTTCTTCAATCAGTGGAACTGCTTGGCTGTCGTCGCGATAGCATCTAATTTCACTTGCCAGTGTAAGTGCGGCCTGGCCTGTAGACCCGTAGTGGTTCGACCCATCTCGTCGAAAGCCGTAGATTCGTTGATTATTATTTCACAAGTATTCCAAAAAGCAAATGAAGGTTCCGAACAGCAAGATTTAACCAGTAAACGGTGAAAGAGGTTCATAACAAGCCGTGTCGCGCCACTGGGTGAGTGGACCGCCGGGCCGTTTTCGGGATTTGCGGCATGCATTTCTTCCACGAGAATGGGTCTCGAACATCATGTTGCAAGAAATAGATTTCCACCATAAATACTTCAAGAACCGCTCTCATTCCTCTCGAACCTCCAACTTGCAACCTCGACGGTCCCATTCCATCCGATTTCCCTCCTCGTTCTGCATGCGCCCATAGTATACAATCAAGAGCTATATTCATTGCCCAATGCCAGTGTATCAAGGCGCAGCGTGCGTCTCTCCTCGAGACTCGAGTCTACGTCGCTCGTAGACTCAATTCCAATCTCATGGAATCTATGCTTATATCCATGGAATCGTCACATCCTCGTCATTGAACAAGTTCTGCGAAATTGTTTACATACTATGGCTGCTTCAATTGAAACTCTCTTGACGACGAAGGGAAACAGTGGCCGATTCCTGCTCAAGGGTCTCCAAGCCATATTCGTTCTAGGACTTGTACCACCTTTCAGATTCGGATTTACATGGGTGTGTATTCCGAGGAGTGAGCGCTTGAGCTCTAAACTTCTCGCCAAGACATTAATAGAAGTGAATCTCATTTGACTCTCGTAACATTCTGATAAAAAAAGTATATTGTTTGTCTCTTGCTTGACGACCTGAGAGTCTAGCTGGTACACTGAACACAATATATAAGGTGCGCTAATCACCGTGAGTGGGGTTTCCTGTGTTTTCCTCTTGCTCCTCTCACCAGCTTCACTCATTTCAGTTCTAGCTTTGAAACTGGCATCTCAAAACGAACTATGCATTCACTCACTCAGAATTGGCGGACACTCACTTGGCTCTGGGTATTCCTTGGCTTGATCATTTTCACAGCTGCTCATACCGCTGATGGACGAGCAAGAGAAGACGAAACAGAGGACTCGGATACTGTCTGCGCATATGTTCCTCACCGACAGCTTCAACGGCGCGCAACAGACGTCTCCGGGAACGGTTCAGATGTTGGCGTGGGCGTTGATGTGAGTTTAGCTAGATCTTTCGGCTCAATGGCTTTCGCTAACATAGCGAATGCGTGCACGGTTTTATAGCTTCCTTCTGTAGGTTTAACCTTGGGTAATATCACAACGAAGCTAGGCAACATTAATCTTACGTGCGTTTTGTTCAAGTTTCGTCTCTGATTTGCCTTGGAAAATTCATGTTTGAATCAGAGTGACGAATGTTACCATATCTGTGGGGAATATCGAGTGAGTTGGTAGTCTTTTCTTTCTTCTCTCTATTAATGCGGTCAAATAAAAGAATTGAAAATATCACCATTGGGAACATAACGGTCATAGTATCGGTACCATTGCCGGGTGCGAGCCCAATTAACGCGTTCAGTGCTTCGGCGAGTCTCTTACGCTTCAATTTCTACACTGGTCATTGTCCTTATCCAAACAGCAGACCGCCAGTCAAAGTATCTCCACATCTACTGCCACTTCCACATCCACGATGTCTCCCGCCATATCTACATCTCAGTCTTCCGGGCTCTTTCGAATGAAGCGTCAAGATTCTACGTCTACTCTAACTACGCTCACGCCTACTCCTACATCAACTTCCGGCACCTCCTCTGGTGCTCTTTCTATTCCATCTGTCACGGCATCAGTTGGCGGGGGACCAATTAGTGCGGGTGCGGGGAATGTGGATACAGAGATTGGGAATATCACCATCTTTGTGGGAAATGTGAACGTCTCCATCGGAAACGGTAAGTTATGTCTGGCCAGTTAATTTCGAAATTATGATATAGATACTTCCTGGTTATGCAGTCGATATCAAAAATGTGTCCGTCGGGAACATCTTTATACTAGTCCAGATCGGTCAGCCGGATGTACGTGATTATTTCCTCTTCTGGTGTCTTCGACTGATTATGTTTGGCTTATAGCTTACGGGGGCAATTGGGAATTTGACCAGTGAGCTTGGAGCGTGAAGGCGTAAAAGGTATTCAGGGCAGTACATACAGTAGTTATCTCTTTACTATTGGATCCGATGATTCCACCCAATTTTCAAAGACGTTCCATTGAGCCCTTCCTCAACACACATCTCCAGGTATTCTTGAGTTTTAGGGCTGGGATCGCAGTCCTGGAGGTGGAACTTTTCCAATTTGCTTACCTCGAATGGTTTTTGCTCTGAATCACTAGCCCACCAACGCGAACTGAGGAAATCAACAAAGCAACTGCAGTTCGCATCCTTGGCGTCCGACAACGACACCGCAGAAAATATCTTGAGATGCGGCAAAATCGGCTTTTCTGGGTGGTAAGAAAGAATCTCCATGAGTCGAGGTGTATCTGTATGGCCATTTGCGATGATGTGCAACTCATTAATGGTGTCTGTAGCAGATAGGAAGCGGAGGAAATCGTCCAAACCAATCGCATTCATCTCTCCCTCCTCCAACATGAAAGTCAAGCGGAGCACTGAAAGCGGAAAATGCGATCGTTTCTGGAGCCCAATCAATGCAGGCCCCACCGTCCGACCCTCGATGACCCTGAGAGCTCCGAGAGACAGGCTCTGGAGAGAAGGAAGTGTGAGCGCATTGAGTAAATTTTCCAGGCCAGAAATTAGTCCACGGATGGATAATTTGAGCAAGGTGGGGAGGGAGATCAAACGCAAGACACGGGCCTCATCCCAGCCAAGTCTGTCTAGCTTCAAATCTGTCAAATGTTGCAATTGACCAAGCTGAAGAAATTCCAGCATGAATTTATGGTATGTACCCATGACTTTGGGCGCGGATGATAGTGACAGGTCGACAATTGTTTCAGGAATAAGCTTGTCTAAACAAGCAGAAGAAGGACTTTTGGGGAGAGTGAGAGCCAGTTTATACAGCCGTGGCGCATTGGGAAACAAGATTTGGGAGGAAGAACAGTCCCCAACATCAAAGCCGAGCTCCTCAAGCATCGGTAAATCGGTAAGGTCATTGAGGAAGTCATGACCTTCCCAAGTTTTCGGGAGCAACAAATTTCTCCATTTATAGGAGAAATTGACGATGATGTTTTTGTAAATTTTCGTATAGAGCTCTCGCTGAATTGGATGTCTGAAGTGGAATGGGTGATTGACTGTCAAATCTATGCTCAGATCGGAGCTACGCAAGATCCAGTCTTTTATGAGCGTTTCTAGCAACGAAGCGTCAGCTTCAGATTTGAGCGTAGGTGGACACTCGACTACGCGGTCACCAGCATCGGATTTGAACACAGGCCGAAGCTCGACGACGAGGTTTGTCCAGAGTTCTGGTGATGAGTGGGCAATAGATCTCCAACGCGAGCAAACCCGAGTGAAGTTGGAGGGAGAGATTATGGACTTTGAGTAGCAGTATGAAAATATGTGGGCCAGTATCTCAGGAGGGAATGAACCGGAGATATCGCTCGAACTAGAACGAACGTCGAAGGCAAAACGAAGGAAATGAAATTACATTCATAAGTATGCTCAGGTTGCAGCACTGCAGAAAACGAGGAGATGACATACTTTGCTTCGCTTTTATTCATCCTGTGACTGCCGATTTTTGGAGTTACAAGTTGAGATGCGCTGGGGCCTGGGCGCTGCACGTTCTGAGCGTCAGCGCTTGCTTAAGCGCCGACGCTTAGCCCGACTTTCGGAGTCCGGATCCGATTTATCGAGGATATGCGTGAGGTAAAGAACTGCTGAACTAAAGTACAAGGAGCTTTATTTCTTAAAACGGTGCAGGAACATGAAATCACGTCCGCTTCAACAGATTGAATACCCCCGATAGATGATAATCCGGGAACGAAGCATAATACATCACTTCTCCACGCTCCAAGTACTTCTTACCCCTCCCAATAGGTATGACAAAGTTTTTCGGCGCGTTGGTCAAACAACGAAAATGCCATTCTACATCGTCGGTACGTCCGCGCTCGCATGTCAGACTATGCTCAGAGTCGTCATCGTCGTCCGTTCTGAAAAAGAACTCTAACATCAGGATAAATTGGGATGAGTTCCGGGGTCTACACTCGGTCTCGCTGTGATTCTCGAGGAATGCTTTCAAAGAGGGGAGGAGTCTGAGCCTGAGGCTCTGCAAGGTTGAGTCGACGATAAAGGTGAAGAAGGTCGTGTCATAGGTATTACCGTGCGGGGAAAGCGTGGAGAGTCCTACAACAAGACAAGTCACATATTAGAAGAGAGGCTAGGAATCGCTTCTGACTTACCAGATGGACCAAAGATTCGATCCGACCCACATTTTTTTCGGTGACCTGCGTTCCAGTCTGTCTTCTGACACTCGATACGAGCGGTAGACTTTGGACCGGCAACGAGAACAGACTTGAACGAAATGACTTTGATCGGGAGTGGTATTGCACTGCAGGACAAAGTATTGTTATAAAGCAGTCCGACTGGTTCAGTCACTCACCTCCTCATTAGCACAAATAACAGTGCTCTTCTTATAGTCCTGCCTAAGCCTATCAAGGTGCGTAGCCTTTTTGATCGCGTCTTTCCACGCAGATCCAAATTTATACAACGGCGACGACTCGCGAAAGTCAAAGGCTTTAGAATCATCGGCCAGGATCCGATTCGTGTACTTGACGAAACGTCGTACGATGGAGGGGAAAGAGAAAAAGTCTGCGAGGACAATGGTTATGCATTCGCATACTGTTGCGTTGATTGATTCCGTTCTAGTGACCGCCCTCTGCCTCTCGATAAAATATGCAGCTGCATAGAGAGCTTTGAGCCATCCGTAATCAAGAGCTTGAGCTATGGCAGGGACACCGTTACGGCTAACGGTCATGGCGACAAAGGTGTGTAGCCGGCCTATGGAGAGAAAGTACGAGTCTCGATCAAATTCGTGGACAGAACGAGCAAATTCGGGTGTAGAAAGACGTCTGACTGCGGTTATAACAGCCTGAAGAGCACCAGCTTTCAGGAGCGACCGGTAAACCTCGGAATTAGCGTCCTTTGGGATATTACTAAGGAATGCAGTGACAATGTAATCGAGGGCTTTGAGTGAGATCCCGGGCATCTTCTTTGAGACCTGCTCATTGAGGAAGGACATACAGATCGTCACAGGATCTGGAGAGACCTGGTGAAAAGCCTGCATGAATAAGGTTTCTTCGCTAGCAGGGATGATGAACAGGAGAACCGTTCGCGTGTGAAGAGGAAGGGAACGATGAAAAGAATTCAAGGCGAAGGCCCACGCCTGAAAGACCATATGGAAGATCTCTGGTGTCTCTAGGATCAACCTCTCAGCTTCATCTCCTAGGCTTGCGTGACAATGCCCAGGGCCAACAAAAATCAGCGGGAATATGTAAAGTACGCGCTCCTGAAATTCCCATCCTGCCCAGCTCGTGGCCTGTTTATGGAGACACTTTTTCACGAAGAAAATGAGCCATCGATAGATCAGTTTCTACTCCTTCTCGTTACCGGTGAAAAAAAGGTGTCGGAGCTGGTGTGTGTGTCGGGAACGCATGTCAAATGCTAGGGAAGATAAAGCACCAAGTGCGGATTGCATAGAATCAGAAGGATCCGTGGAATCGAGGTCGTAGTCGGATGGAGGGTCGACGGCCAATGCACGTAGGATCAAAGATTTTCTGGGGAACAGTCTCTTGCCTTGAACGGCAATTTCAAGAGCTCTGGGTGATGCTGGGGCGCCAAAGGTACATTTGTTGGATTCTGGCATTTTTTCTGCGTTAAAATGAAATTAGATTGTGGTGGTATGAAGCAAGCAAGAGCGGGCAAAAAGAACGCAAGAAAAGAAGAAGAAGGCTTCGGCAACTTCCGAATTAGAAGCTGAGAGATGCTTTGACCTTTCTTAATTTGGCAAGAGGATGTTCGAACTAACCAAGTATCAGAATGTACTCTTTAGTCGCGCTTCGTCGATCTACAAGCACTGAATACGTATATTGAGGGACTGGGATAGCAGTGCGATTCAAGAGTCGGAGGCGAGGAGATTAAAATTTCTGCCATAGTGAGGAAGTGGAAGTAGGCCTGCGGGCTAGAGACGCGTCGGATGTATTGACTCTGTGAAGAGAGAGAGAGAGAGACTCTTACTCTGACGGGCCGGGGATCTATCGTAAGTAAGAGATCGAGAACATTAATGCATTAACTGTGATGGAACTCTGTGGAACTTGGTAGTGACAGTCTTCCTGTAAGACTCCTGAGGAAGGGCTAAGGTATCTATGCCAGTTGCAAATTAGGTTCTTTGGCTCGTGGAAAGCTCGTGGTATCTTCAGTTCGAGCAGCCTGACCCACAGTTACTACACGTGTTCTTCTTGACACCCTAGTAGTACTTGCAATTGTCAGTTTCAAAAGCACTCTCATTCAACCATGTCAGATACCGGTACTCTGAGTCCTGGTGGTGCTTCATCAGCCGTTCAATCAAGCAAAATCTGTGAGTGAACGTTCTTCAGATCTCAGTCCCCAGCTTTCTCACTGCTTCGTTGTATCTGTCATCTCATCTGCCTTGATTTCTGCATACTCGCCTGACATGGGTTGGTTGAACACAGTCAATGCAACTGACGCCGATGTTGTTATCCGCTCCGCTGACAATGTCGATTTTCGCCTTCATAAAGCCAATCTTGCGTGCGCCACGGGAGCGTTCCCTCCTCCAGAAACAAACTCTGATGAAATCGTTCACCTCACCGAGTCGTCTGAGACTCTCGAGATACTGTTTCAATTCATTTACCCTCGTCGCTTCCCTTCCTTGGAAAAGATGAACTTTGATTCCTTGATGTTGCTTGCGGAAGCTGCGGAGAAATACGAGGTTGTTGCACTAATTGCTGTATGCGATTTCAATCTACGGTGTGTATTCGGACTTGCACTTCTCTATCTTTTAGATAGAAACTGATGCTTCAAATTCATTTCTAGAAAGTTCTTACCTACACAGCCAAAAAAAATTTTGGAGTTTGCAGCAAACCATGACTATCCCGAGCTCATCATGAAGATTGCGCCCCTTCTAGCACACACTCCTCTTTCGAAGCTCGTGGACATTCTCCCATATCATGTCTACAAGCCTTGGGTATGTGGATCTTTTGTCGTAAAACTCGTTATTATTTATCCACTGTATCCATACTTTGTCTGCAGAGTCTTTTTCGAGAGCAATGGCTCATTGCAACCAAGGGAGTATTTGGAGAAATATCTGAACATTGTTGTCAAGATGGAAGTCGCCAGAGACCGGGCTCCCTGACACTTCACATCTTGGTACAGTTGGCTAAGCCCATTGAACCAACGCCGGCACGTTTAGACAGCATTTTCGATTACCGTAACAATGGGTACGACTCCTGTTGTGCCGCTGCTGCCACTGAGTGGAAGACGAAGATACAGGCCAAATTGGATAGAGTTCGTCAGGCATTACAGTTGACGCTGATTCCTAGCAAATAAAGCTAATAACATGTAGATACTTTGCTGCATCATATCGTTTTTGTTGTCCACTTTTGTGTCTGTTGCTGGGTTTTTTTGGACTTAACCATTTGTCCTCTGAGATCTACAAGCATTATATACTACTTACTGTATTTCTCCTGCTTCTCCTAGTTACGGAAAGCTGAAAAATTGAAATATACATGGAGTAGTGGCTCAAGCGTTACTTGTCGACCCCACAGTGGTTAGATATCCCCACGTACCAATTTATCCAACTTGAATACTTATCAACTCAATCCCCGACTCGTCTGCTACAGTGACATCCGCTTGAATCAATCGCATGAGAATATGAGCTTTTGGGTTTAACTCGTCTGGTCCTAGGCAGCAGGGAATTGGTATACTTAAAACACACATATGTAGGTGCTAACAAACTGCAAAAAAGAGAACGTCAAAGAAAGGAAGTGGGCAGTCAAAGTAATGCAAGGCAAGCGCAAGATTATGGAACCAAGATATTCTAGATGGAAGCATACGAACATCCCGGCACTGACATCGCGACTAACGAGGAGGCGAAGAGATTAAGATGGAATGGACTCACAAGCAGGTTCAGAGGCGAGCTGCATGCAGGGGTAAACTTAGGACTGACAGTGTCTGTGACGACGGTCTTATTCGTGTTGTAATCCGAATAAAACTCCAGTGCGCTTGCGATCTAGGGCCAGTGAGGGTTACAGTAGATTCGACTCGCCGACTCAGAGCCTAACATAGTTAAGAGCCTGCGGTGGCACTGACATACCCGCATAGGCTACTCCATGACTTTGCTACCAAGTACTGAAGTTTGGGGTTCTCCGTCCATGAATAATTGTACATGCCTAGAATTCATGCATGCATGCATTATGGCCAGCGCTGCCACCAGTTTAATAATTGAAAAATGAAAGCGTTGATCTGACGTTCTGCGAGCTGCGCAGCCTCGTGTTTTGCGTTCTGCAGAATACAGCACTGCTCACATGCACCGAGAAGCATACAAACGACGCGTTTCGTGACGCAGGTGCTCTGCGGAAACTCCACCAGTGTTGGATTATTTTTAAGTGGCTGTTATCTATCGAGCCTGCACGAAGCTAAAATTAGACGAAGATTATTGGCTACAGTAGGGCCCCACTGACATGGTTTCTTGTATTGTCGTATTTCTGTGAGATTTGGAGTAGCCGTGTATGAACCAACAGTACGGCTTCGAAGGACGACTTCGGACGTAAAAGACCGAGAGCCTAAACCGAAACTGGTGCACATGACATCATGATAAATGACAAATGTACACTATAGCTTCGGTCTCACCTGTTTTTGTTCACGTTCTACCAGCTCCTAAGCTTTGAGCTCGCGTCGGAGCAGCGACGAGCTCTTGTCGGATTTGGATTTATGGTACTTTAATTTCCAACACTACACACCTCATACACGGTCCAATGCAAGAGCCTTATCCACGATCTCAGTCTGTATTGCAGACAAGGAGTTCCAGTTTTCAAGTACGCCCTAGCCATCCACTCATTCATCAACGTTGAACTAATACAACTGATATTTCAGACTACAGCCAGCAGAATCCTCCATAAATTCTCCAATTTCAAAGTTCGGATAGGTAATAATTCCCGGAATAACAAAAGCATCGACGACAACGACAAGAATCCTTACAGAGAAACCCGGTCCATGGACTTGGATATGCATGTTACGAAACCATACATGTCACAGCCAATGCTTAGTATTCCGAATATGCTTCACGAGAATGATAATGATAGCAGCGGGAGCTCGCCTCGGTCTATGCATATGCCGTCACGTAGGCCAGTAGATGGTTTACCCCAGACGTCATTCGATGTTGCTCGAATAAAACATAGGTATCAGGCGCAGCTGGAGAATGAGCCCGAGGTTCCTTCATCGCGAAAACGTCCTACTACGTCCGATTCTACTGCCACAATTACGCCTCAGTCTACTCATCCTCCTCCGCCTTTGCCTCCTATCACAATGACCTCTACGACGAACGTACCGTCGCTCTCAAAGCTTCTTTACCTAAACCTAACCCAACTCCGGCTCCGAGGCCTCCTACAACTCCGCATTCCACAACCCTTCCCTCTCGCCGACCTTCTATACCGCGACTCACCCAGCCTCTCCCAGGCCGTAGGTTCAGCCTCGTCATGTCCGAAAACGAGAGTGCCTCTGCCCGTTTATCCCCTTCCATCATCATCCGACAACCAGCATTGCCTATTCTCCATCTACCCACGCTGAAAATCCCGCCTCCTCCCGAATCCGACACAGCCAATGCTGATGACAACAGCGGCGACACTAGTCCAAAGCCATTTGCTACGTCGAATGAGTGGGATGATCAATATCGGTAGTCCGGTATCAGACAAGAACGAAAGAAGACAATCGATCCACCATATTCGTGCTCAGAGCCGGAGGAATCTGCGCGCGATGCCGGCTCTTCCTATGGCAGGGAGTGATCAGCCTAATGATGGCGACAATGATGATACCGATGAGAGTGATGGTGATGAAGATGAGGACGACACCGACGGAGATGCGGAAGGTGAAGGGGAAGGTGAAGACGAGGAGGAAGACGAACCGAGGAGGTCGTCTGTGTCTACAGAGAGTCGGACCCCACTCCCAGAGGTGGATGTATCCAGGTTGGATCTTTCGTTCTTGAATTTCCCGCCCGAGTCAAAGGGAAAGAACGAGCCAAGTTTGATGATTTGACGACCCCGACGGCAGCTGGTCCAAGTAGTCGCACACCCAGGCATTACGCTGGTACTGGTACCAGTACCAGTCACGGACATGGCCATGATTACTTTTCGGTTCATTATGGATCGAGCGGGAGTGACTCTCGTGGAGGAACGCCTCGGACTCCTAGCCATGCTCCTCGTACGCCTTCAGTAGCAGCAGCAAAGACGCCATCGATCATACAAACACCGAAAGCGACATCCCCTCGTCTCTCAGAACTGGCAGAACTGGCTTTACCTTTATCTCAGACACCACCGATACCGAGACCAGGGATGTATCAACGCGCTTCGAGGAGTATGGTTGATTTGCTTACGACACCTGGGATCGACGGGGATGGCGTGTTAGATAGTGTCAATGGTATTAAAAGGCCAAAAACGCCGACTAACACGAGCAAGACTACGACTGCAGTCATGACGACTAACGTTAAATCTCCACAATGCAGGGACGTCTGGCGATCCTCTCCTGAAGCAGAAGAGCCATCTCCATTGCCTCTCTCTACCCACTCAGACGCTTTAACGATCTCAGAAGAGCCCCGTGATCCTCGTGCAAGGAAGGATACACTGGCATTAGGTGCCCCGCCATATCTATCCCAAGAACAACATCTCGCACATATGCAAGCTCCTGCGCCTCGTCCGCCGTCTGCAGCTACTCTCATCCGACGTAGGTCTATGCCTACGTTTAATGTCGCTTCTCCGCCTCCGCCGTATCCGAGTTTTGATGTTGGAGCACAATGCTCATCCACATCCCCATCAACCTCCCCCTCCCTCTGGACCCCACCCAGACGAAGGCAACGAGCGTCTGCCACCCTATACAAACGATATCCACCTACGCGCCATCATGCCCCGTAAACTCGAGTTTACAAAACCCGGTGTCCAATCTAAAGATCGCAAGTGGCGCAAAGTGGTAGTGTGAGCTTGAAGGAACAGTGTTTAGGGATTTATCGCTGTCCACCAGGAATATGCTGGGACGGGGAGAGTGACTGATTGGTGGGAGAGGAAGGTTGGAGTTGGCGATATGAGTGTTGGGGTTGGTGTGGGAGGTGCAGGGTCGAATGCCGCAAGTGCTGGTGCTGTATCGGCGACGATTGGTGTTGGTGGTACTAGAACCGCGAGCGAGGAAGAAAGGAGTAGAGAGCAAGAGAGGTTGAGGGCGGAGAAGATTGAGAGCGAGAGTGCAGGGAGAGGTGCGGTTATGCATACGGAGATTGCGCTTCCGCCACCATCGCCTGTGGATGGATCGGTCGGCGTCTATGTCGAGGGGAATGTCTTCGTTTGATCGGTGGGGCGAGGGATGTTGCCGATGCAGCGTCGATATCCCAGCCACCTTCCATCTCGCTCGAGACTAGGTCTAGGCAACCTGCTCAAAGCTCCAAAGTCGCATAAGCGCACTCAGAGCGAGTTTCCGCGGGGTATGGGGCAAGGTAATAATACCTCGGCAGCCTCACGGTCGTCGTTTAACCTCTCGAGGCCGTCGTTTGGGTCGTCGACTAGTGCCAGTGCCGGAAACTTGAGCTCGGCAACGTCGAATTCGAGTCTTTCAGTCTCGATACCTTCTTCTGCGTCTTCGTCTGGACCAGGTTCGAGTGTCGGGTCGGCTGCTCCTACGCCTACTACTTCGCATTCAACTTTTTCCAACGCCAACACGAATCGTTTCCCGAAAGGAATAACATGCCCCCCTCCAAGCAAGAACGACTTGATGCGTGCGTATACGCTTCAACAAGCGGAAAGTGGATTAGGGAATGATTATTTGAAGAGGAAGAATGTGATTAGGGTGAGGTTGGAGGGCGAGCAGTTTTTGTTGCAGGCGAGGGATGTGACGGATGTTGTTGATTGGATTGAGGGATTACATTCTGCGACGAATATCGCACTGGATTTGGATGAAAGGCCTATGCCTCGCGGTCCGTTGTTTCCACGGTGAGGTTTCAATTCCAGTTCTTTTGAGCATTGTATACTGATGTTTTCCGCAGACGAAGACGCCGAAGAGTACGAAGGAGTAATACTGAGACTGGTGCTCAACATGCTCCTGGTTCTGTGACCGTTGCGGTTTCTACGGCTGCATGAAGATTTTATGATAACGATTTGTTTTGCTGCTTGCATTAATACAGTACATATCATTACTATTCGTTTGCTATATACACACGACACTTTCTGTATCCTTTTGTATGTATGTAGCATACGCTGGCGCGCGCGCGCCAATTGAACACCTAACCCAATTTGATCCCACGCTCTGCTCCGGAGAGATCGTCCGAAAAAGGCAACAAACTTATCTTCACTGCCCCAACTCAATCGATTATTAACCCTTCCGTCTCTTTCACCGTCCTCGACAGCTGGCGGCTCATCGACGAGCTCGACTGTCCAACCAAATCCGCATACACCCTCAGCTCTCTCTCTCAAGTTTTTTAAAATTCTTCTTTGTATAAAAGGTCAAGCCCCAACCGAATATTCCAACAGAAGAATCGACGCTCACTCGACAGCCAAAACCCTTTTTTTCCGCAGTCTATACGCCTACCTCAAAAACACCCGATTTTTTTTGGCTGGGACGGATTGAATAGTAGAGAAAAAGACTTTTTTTGAGAGAAATGGCGGATTCAGCGACGGAGATTGATCTCGACTCGGTTATTGACCGACTCTTGGAAGGTGAGCTGGCACTCTCTACAGCTTTACTCTATGGCTCTGTAGCTTTTTCTGTGGAATTCTACAGCGCTTCAGAGTCCCCTGTACTGAAATTTTTGCTTCATTCTAGTTCGAGGTAATCGACCCGGCAAGCCTGTGCAGCTGCAGGAATACGAAATCAAGTATCTTTGTACCAAGGCGAGGGAAATATTCATCAACCAGCCGATTCTATTGGAGCTGGAAGCACCTATAAAGATTTGCGGTACGCCATAGAAAGTTTTGTGCTGGGACCTTTGTCGCTTACTCCTATGCTGCAGGCGACATCCACGGCCAGTATTATGACCTTTTGCGTCTGTTTGAATACGGCGGCTTCCCTCCAGAAGCAAACTATCTCTTTCTCGGCGACTACGTGGACCGAGGAAAACAATCCCTAGAAACCATCTGTCTTTTACTCGCCTACAAGATCAAATACCCTGAAAATTTCTTCATTCTGAGAGGAAACCACGAGTGTGCGAGCATTAACAGAATTTACGGCTTTTACGATGAATGTACGTTTCAAACCCTGACTCGGTTGGACATTGGCTTATGATGGATATTTCCTCCAGGCAAACGTCGATACAACATCAAGCTATGGAAAACATTTACCGACTGCTTCAACTGTCTCCCGATTGCCGCAATCATCGATGAAAAGATTTTCACCATGCACGGAGGTCTGAGCCCAGACCTCCAGTCGATGGAGCAGATTCGAAGAGTAATGCGGCCTACGGATGTTCCGGATACCGGTGCGTGGTTCCGTTCGTCATTGGCTTTCCTGCGCTCACTTGGTTTTCGCTGCAGGTCTCCTCTGTGATCTCTTATGGTCAGACCCCGATAAAGACATTACGGGTTGGTCAGAGAACGACCGAGGAGTGTCTTTTACATTCGGTCCAGATGTCGTTTCACGTTTCCTTCAGAAACATGATATGGACTTGATCTGTCGAGCTCATCAGGTTGGTTTGAGTGTGCGGTGTCTTGGACAGGAACTGATGATTCCGCAGGTCGTCGAAGACGGATACGAGTTCTTCGCCAAACGGCATCTGGTGACCCTTTTCTCAGCACCAAATTACTGTGGAGAGTTTGACAATGCAGGCGCTATGATGAGTGTCGACGAGACATTGCTGTGTTCGTTCCAGGTACGTCTACCCAACCTATCGTTCGCACAAAGTGTCCTTAAATTACGTTCGTGTTGTAGATTCTCAAGCCTGCTGAAAAGAAGAACAAATACCCGTACGGAGGCGGTATGGGCGCAATGGGCAGAGGACCAGTAACGCCGCCCCGCAAGCAGAAAAAGAAGGACAACAAGATGGGTTAATTGGCCTTGCTTGGAGTTGTACGCATCCGACGTACCATGCGTCGTTGCGTTGGCGCTACATACACCAGGGTTCCGACGTCATTCCTTAATCCCGCTTCCGCTCCGCCTCCATAGATCCGCTTTCCTCTGGTCCCCCCGTCCCGGTCCTTCCTCCCCTGGGTTCAGGTTTAGGATGTGTATTATTTCAAATATCTCTTTCTCAGTTCAGTTTTTCTTTTTCTCTCTTGAACGTTGGTTGGATGGTGTCTTTTTGCTTCTGTGGGCTGGCAGCGGCTGTAACGGGGACAGGTTGTTGGCTTCGGTTGGGTAGAGTGGAGTGGGCTGGGTATGATTTGATTGTACGATATGTCGGACGCACTAGGCGTATGGAGCGGAGGGAGAAGGAAAAGACGAGGCGAAGCGAGGCCAAAAAGAGACTTACCTACTATTATTCTCATTTCTCTCTCTCAAGTTGCTGCAATCGCATTTCCCAATCCCAATGTCTCTACTCTATACCCACGGCATCACACCTTACGGACAGTTTGTAATCTTTACTCCCCGTCACGGTCATGTTAACGCACGCACGCTCCAACCACGGTCCAGTCATATTTCATCTTTCTTTCTTTTTAGTCAGTCACTACTGTCGCTGTCCAGTGTTATTGTACTACATAGTTTCATCCATACTTTCCATACGTATTACATATTCCATTTGCCTCATCTCATCTCTCTCTGCAATTATTATTTTTCCTTTTATCTCTCTCGTGCACCACTGTCTGTTCTCGCCGTGCCTCCCGAGCCATGACTCGCGGTGTCGACCGGCCGTTTTATATTACTGCATATTATTGTCATTCTTTACGGTCCTCGAGATGTGCACGGTCTGCAGGATAATGAACGTTCGAGTATGAATCAGTTTCCGCTCATGCCAGTGAGTCTGTGTCAAGTGAGAGTGGCGATTATAGCTTTAATATGCACTTGGATCGGATATCAGTCTCGCAAGACTACGCAAAAATCAAGGTAGCTAGCTCGAGTGTCCATCAACAGACGCGTTTTCGGACTTCTGCACGAGCTTTACAAGAGTATCCTGGAGGATGGTGTGCTGTTTTTTGGAACGAGTGAAATCAGAGGTTTGTTTGACGAGGGCCGCTACGCGTCACGGAGGGAGGAGATTTCCAGTGAGTGAGTGTTATGCTGACGAGAGCGGTCGAGAGAGCCTTTGAGATTGGTACGTTCTCCGGCAATCGAACTTTTTCAGCGAGATAGTGGCCATTTCTGTGATTCTGTCTACTACGCTTGAAGGACGACCTTCAGCCTGGACTGCCATAGCGTTCGCAGTTTGCGACTTGTCAACTTTAGATTCCAGCTTTTTCGTATCGCCCTGCAGTGGACTGAAAGAATTTTGGAGGGCGTTCTTCTGCTCTTCGGGGAAGGCTTGTACTTTCCGTGGGATGACTCGAGCTTCGTCTGTAGATACATATGAGAATAGCTAGCTAGAGAGCAAATCGACGAGAATTTACAGCATTGGATTTCTCGTTGAGAAAAAGCCGCTCCGGGAACCTTGCCTAGAACTACATTTTTATCAGGGCAGCCCACGACAGTGGAACAAGATGCACACCTGAATACCCAAGCTAACTACGCAAATGAGGAAGATCGCCTTCCGAGGGCAATCATAGCACTGCGAAATAATGAACTTGAACATTTGCGCTCGAGAACTGGTACCGAACTCATTTGATTATTTACTACTGTCATAGCATCTGTAGATTGATTCGTCTGAAAACTATTTCCTTCCTTCCAGCCAGCTCTTGACAGCATTTAGACCAAATTCGTCATTCACAAATTTAGCTGTACCTTTGCCCAAATGTCCATGCATTACCAGTAATTTTCTCTCCCTCTTGGTAGCAGGAGTCAAAATCGATGATCACAGGCGCACGGAGGTTCGTCACATCGAATACAATGTTGTGAGGATTAATATCACCCTAATCAAGAAATATTCGATCAGGTGAGATACGTTCATGAAGATTGCGACCTAAATGGACTGTGCAGATACTGCAAGCCACTTTCGAGCCCATTGTCGACAAAGGCCATATCCAACTGGTCACCATCTTCGAAACATTCATAGTGTTTTGGAGTACCTCTTCCAGTCATGAGTCCGTCCTGTACATAGATCCCACGAAATTCACCGATATTTGGATGAGGAATTTGGAGAGCTCGCGATAGATCTTCGCTTCCTGGACAAGGCTATCCGCCACATTGGTTGTGGAGAGACGCTCTCCAAATTGATTATGTTTAGAGGAAGAGGAACCTTGAGGTACGTGTCCTCGGGTAGGCTTTTGGGAACACGGTGAAGGCCGTGAGGAGATTGCGCCTGATAGTAAGTCCGAGGAATAAGAATTGCTTGAGCTGCAAGCAAAGCGACGTCGTCCGGCAGGCGAAGATTAGCGTAGTTGCAATAGTAGTAATCATGGCCGTTGGTAAAGATGATAGCAAGGAATGCAGAATCATCAGTCTCCAAGTTCCACACATCGTGAGTTTTGACGATCGTCAAGGTCGTGGCAGGAGAGGCGGAGTCTAGTGTTTGTGCCATAGTTTGGTGGGATGGTGAGAGAGAAGTCGCCAGCGCTTAGGTCAACAGACGCTCAAGTTTGATCTCGAATCCTCGATGTGACGATGTCCCTCTAAAATAATTCAAAAATAATTGGCAACATTAACCAGATGTCTTCAACCCATTTTTTCCTCTTGAGATCCAATCGAGATCAGACCGAAACACGTTTATTCGAACTAAGTGTTTGACCAAGTCCTTCCAAATTGCTTATTGAGTTGTGCGAGAAGTTGAACTGGAGAAAACAGATCATAGTCTGGCTTTTCACTTTTGCCAAATTCGACGGTGCTCCATGAGGGTTTCAAGTGACGCGCGCTCTGTCTAATCACGTCTGCCAGTGGTAAGTGCTCCGGCTGTGGGTGTAGTATACGTAGCTGCGAGTCTAATAGAAGAAAACTTTTAAAAAGAGCCGAGTAAAAATAGCCATACCATTATCCTTGAAGAACATGTTCCTTGGTCAAACTACGGGGATATTGACCAAAAATTAATGCGTGCGGGTAAGGAACCGACATTTCGTTAACGGTGTGGCATATAAGGTGGCTAGCTCATAAACCTGCAGGGAATCGCTTGCATCTTGCATGCAGCTCAGGTAGATCAGTGACCTGAGCTAAATGCGGTCGGTGCACGCAAATGCATTACCTTTCAACATCGGACGAGTCGCAGGAAATCATATTTGCTGGGGCCGTATTCTTCGATAATATTTCTGAAATGATATTCCCCTGTGCACTGAATGGTTACGACTTTTTCTCAGTATGCACTCTTAGACTTAATTCTATTCTTTTAGGGGTGTATATATTAGCTTTTGCGATCAGCATACATATCCTACTGTGCGTCATACGATGATATTTCTTGACTTAATCTCATCAAATTGTAGACAAAGGAAGAGCAAGAGCTTGCCACATAAAGCCTTGACAGCACTCATGCTGGCAGGATTTATGATGTCAGTCATGTACAGCTGGTCAAATATCGCATACAATCTGTCGCTTGCCAAATTTGGTCTGGTGATTTCACTTCCAGGAGGTATTTTGGCACAGGACAGCGCCGGCAATGCTAAATCCTTTACGGTCGTCGTTTTAGAAGATTGGGCAGCGATTTTAATTGCGAATTTTGTCGGAATTGAACTCTACATTCTCATCATGAAAACTGATACTTTATTCCACCAAGTTCTTGATAGCTGATACGGCTATTCTTTGGAGAGCTTGGGCTGTTTGGCCGGACAATGGCTTGATTAAATGGACATTGATGCTTATCCTGCTGTTGGACATTGGTGATTTCTTTTGCTATTGTTTTTTGACATACACACTGACACTGGATGCAACTACTTAGGTGTCAATATTGCTGATATCACCGTCGACACAAGAGTATTTGTCAGTTCAGTACTTAGAACAAATACTGTGACCCCGGATTGGCTCAGTGTCGTGCTGAATTTGACGGCAAATCTTGTGGGAACACTTTTCATAGCTTATCGTGCATGGTAAGTTGTCTTTCAAATTTGACGCTTTGACATTTTGATGGGTCGATAAGCGCTTGCAATTGAACGCTTTGACATCTTGGTTTTGAATTTAACCGCTAATTCATTATCCCGACCGCCATCAATGGTCAGCGATACATGCAGTATTTAAGTACTGTGTGTATTTAAATATTTCCCGGGTATGCACGGATAGTCAAACGGCAATTGCATTTGCCTGGTATCTGAGCACCTCAGGCTTTTCTTGGGTCTATAAATTCAAACATTCCACTGACAGCATACAATTTATATCAGATATTACTACATCCAGAATGAAAATCACAGCGAGTCGGAAGGTGAAAAAGGAGGGAAAGTAAAGAACTGGGAAATTTATTTATTAGTGGAACGTCTGGCATGGCCCTCAGATAGAAGGTCTTCCACAAGCTTCACTTCATCAATCATGTCTCTCGGAACTTTGAGTTGAATGACACTGCACAAGGGATCCTTGGCAACAATATACACCCTTTGTGCAGGAAGTTTGGCTTCTTCAAGATTACGCTCGACACTCTGGCGGGTTTCTTTGATATACCTATCGCGCGCTGCTTGGAATATGACCCGACGTGCACTCTCGTCATCTTCATCCTCATCATACCCCATGTCTATGGCGATATTCCTGATATGCTGATTCGACTTGGATCGGACGATATACGATGGGATTTTGAAGCGAGCGCAGTTTCGGATGATTGCAATGTCCGTTGCTGTGAAGCGATTGTCGAATAAGACGATGATGCAATCGAAGATGTAGAGTCCTTGCTCATTAAAATATTGCCAGTCCGGGATGCTCAAGGTGCCCGCACCAGGGATATCATACCATACAAATGGATGGTTGCGGTTCGGATCAGGATATCGTGCAATTGATTTGGTGGTCTCAATGACACCAGTTGCGGCGGCAGCTCTGTCATTATTTCGGATACCGCGGAAGGAGTTGATCAAGGATGATTTTCCACTCCCAGAAACACCAGCAACAGCAAAGTGAAAGATGCCCTCCCTGTATTCGCGTTGTGCCTTAGTCTTTCTGAGCTCTTCTGGAGTAGGCCACACCTCCGGGCGAACACCATCCATCAAGTTCTTCACAGCTTGCCTCTCAGCTAGCTTTGCTCGTCTGTTTTCTTCTTCTGCTCTTTTGATCGCTTCCTCCTGTTCTGCCCTGGCTTTTCTCGCCTCCTCCTCAGCAGCTACTAAGGCAGCTAGGTGCTCAGCTTCTGCTTTCTCTGCTGCCTTTACTATGGCTTCATGCTCAGCTCTAGCTCTGGCTGCTGCCTCAGTAGCAAGACGGGTGGCATTCTCCTGGGCAGCTTTTTCTCTCTCTGCATTCTCCCTTGCCTGCGCCATTGCAGCATCATGATCAGCTTGCGCCTTTTCCGCAGCTTCCTTTGCTGCTTGAACTGCAGCGTCAGCGTCAGCTTTTGCCCTATTTGCTGCTTGGACCTCAGCCTCGCGATCAGCGTTGGCCCTGTCTACTGCATCTTGGGCTGCTTTCAGCGCGGCTTCATGGTCAGGATTGTGCTGCTGAATGGCATCAATAACCGGATTTGAGCCAATCGAACCTGGCTTCGTGAGCCACCTAACAAGACGTACAACGCCCATAACCGCAGCAGGGACCACAACTGATGCTGCAGCACCCATTTCGGACAAAGTATTTTAATAAATCCGTTTCGGAGTAGTCTAGTATATGATAAGAAAGCAGATTGAAAGGCCTGTGTGCTTCACTCACTGGGCTGCTATCAGTGCTATGCGCCGAAATAGAGCTGATGATTGGGATTTCCGAATCAACTGACTTGGAAGGAAGGAAGAAAGTTAACCTAGCAATCAGGTCAACAAGCCTACTTATTTAAAAAACCAGATTGCTGTAAACGCGTGGAGTCCTCATTTGTAACAACAACGGAGCGCTGGTCTCTTCTAAAAGCTAGGCTGCAATGATCACCACAATGAGGCTTTGAACTTGGAGGCAATCTCCGTGTATGTTATTCCATTCTGATGAGCGTGGACGCGGGTTGCAGAACGGGTTTACAGCCTTCGGACAGATAGGGTTTTCTTAGAGGTATGCTCGGTGTCAATGACACTGACGAATCGATTTGCACTCACACGCATAGCGTCTGAATTGTTGTAGACAAGCTGTAGAACGCGCGGAATCGCCGTTTTCTGTGGTGGCAATGGAGCGCTAGTCTCTTCTATACTGGCACAGGGGAATGATCACCACAATGAGGCTTTGAAATTGCAGGCAATCTCCGTGTATATTCACCCTTCTGGTGAGCATTGTTCAAAACGAAGCAGTGATACTGTGCGCATAGGGTGTGATTCTGATGGAAGGGGCTTTACATGTGCTATGAATGTTCAATCCAAAACGGTCGCATCCTCATCCCCCCCGGGTGTACACCGCAGAACTGGACACTCGACAGTACATGAAAAGTAGAAACCTACATCTGATCTCTGTACAGCACCAGACCAAAATCAAAACGGTAAGAATCATCGTCAATATACACCCGTATCCTCGGAGACACTAACCCAAGTCCAGCCAAATACCCACAAGGAGGATCATTTGTAACAGGGATTTTCAACGAAAAGCAATAAGAGCGTCAGCGAGTCAAAACGAAAACAAGAACAAGCTGCTTTCATACATCGGCCCCACCATCCCAGAAATCGATCGCAGGATCTAGATAGAGATGGATAGGGACTACCGGAAGTTTCATACACTTCCCCTTCGACGGAATCGCATGTGCAGTTCGAACACAAAAGTATCATCTTGGGGCCTTGTGGTTGACTGTGCGCCGTTTCGGGGCCAGCATGCGGCGTCTGCGTTGACTTCTCAGGCTTGGGTTGCGATATTTCCACCGGTGTTTCCCAAAGCTCGAGACTGGATCTCGGTCGTGGTTATCGAATTCGCGTAACAATGATGATAGGTGTTCGATTGAATAGGAACTGGGAAGTAGTGGATATCATACGTACACTCGGACATTCTTTCATAGTAAACGATCTCAAACTGCGAGAATGAAAAAAAGTCAATGATGTGGGCAGCGAAAGCAATATGGATTCCTCGAACACGACGCGTATGTACTGCCAGTCATCTACCCTTCATATCCCCCGGCTCTCTGACGCTAGCCCAAGGTCCCGTAACAGGGCAGCCCTAAACGTATCAAATCAGTCTTGCACTTTAGCGAAAGGAAGGAACAAGAAAAACCTGTAAGAGAGCAGCTTCCTGCATGACTTGTTCATGTCCCTCTGGATTTCGGAAAATGATTGGTGGGCTTTCTCAGGCCAAACTGCCGAACCGACCTTTCTTGAATCGCACTGGACCCTGAACAAAAAGAGACCAATGAGCAGAAGTTATTATGCGGGACACTTGACAAAGGTACGCACCAGCTCCTCCAACCGATAGCCTTCACTAGACCACTTTTTTCCGGGCAGCTTCTCCGCGTTCTTCCACCCTATCCGAACGAGGAAATCTTGTACTTTTAGCGCAAACCCAGTCTTTTCAGGGAAGTAGTAGGGTCCGGATCGTCTTTGGCTGTTGCGAGTTTAACTAGAACGGTCACGCAGAGGTCAGAAACTCACTAGACGGCGCTCATCCTAGGAATCCCGTTCTCATCCAACCGATACTGGTTATCCAACTGAACCCGAATTGCTGGCTTCCGGCGAGGAAGACGGAGGTGCCGTACAACGAATGCACGCGTTTTGAAAAGGGTGTGAATCAAGGTTGGGTAGCCTAGAACATCACAAGTTTGTAAGTGCATCGTGTTTTCCTCAGGTGCAAAATATTCACTGCATGGCGGTACGCGTACGAGCGTCGAGGACGGTCAGCATGAGCTGGAAGAATAGCGGTCGTAGGGAGCGTATACGGATGCGCGCCAGAATATGATTAATTGCTGTATGAGCAAGTTCCGCTGAGGCTGCTGACGGAACCATATTTACTTCTTCATAATTCTACGGAGATATTAGCGAAGCATTAAAACGAAACTGTAGCACGCGTAACCTCGACCCACTCTTCCATCTCTTCGTATGACGACCAGATATCTTTTATACCCATTCTACGACCTGCTTCGGTCCAGAGGACAAATATGGCCTATGAAGATGATATTAATTAACAGAGTATAAGAAAGACATCAAAATAAAATATACCTGGACAAGTTCGATAGGCGAATGAGGCCGCCAATCAAAGCGTGCTGTCCATCTCTGAAGAAAGGATTGAAACACAATGAAAGAAAGTGAACGAATATTACTCACTATTGGTTCGAGCATGAATAACGCCAGATTGTATAAAAAGTCATCGTTGCTCTGTACAGATATCAGGGCAAGCCAACGTTGTAAAGGGATTGAGAACGAACAATGGGATACTTTCGATGCAGGTAATTGATACGAGCAATGGCTATAGCTGCTCGAGGATCATCTGAGCCTGTTTCGTATCCAGCTCCGACTAACGGATTCGAGAGAAATGTGGCGATTAAAATACTGGTCTGCCTGCGAGCATTCAATATTGAGTTCAACTTTGCGAAAGTTTACACACATCTGCGAGGCGCTTATTAATTGTATCTGGCGACTTGAGCTCGCCAGTTTGAAGCAGAAGAGAAGCGACTGAAGACCAGAATAAATATAAGTTCCAAGTCTACAGCAATAGAAACAAAGATACGCACTATCCCATAAACCTTGAATAAAGCCACTTGAGTTCCCAGCAGCATCATCATAGGCGTATCGTAGAAAAAGGATTCGAAAACGACTTGCTGCGCCGTCCATGGTGTCATTTTTGCCAGTTCATCCTTGGAAAATTTGGATGTTATCCCATTGACACGTCGGTAAGCGAAGGATTCGGACGATAGGAGCATAAGAACTCGCAACGCAGAGGATGAGTGCAAGCATTCTGAAGGGCGCTTCATGTTGGGAAAGTTTAAAAAGCAAAACGGTGATGGCGGTCTAGAAACAATAAATTCGGCCGGATTATCTCCGTGCCTTAGAAGGAAATGTCAAAGCGAGATTCTTCCACAACCACTCCTTCGTCTCAATCTATCATCTCTGTATGCACTCCAGCTCTAAAATGCTTCCAAGTCTCCTCCAATCATCATTCCTCAGCTCTGCTGACTTGAGGTCTTCCTAGATGTCTTGGAGCGAGGTCAAAATTTTCATCCTTACTGATCACTCCATCTATCAGGAACAGCGTGATGGATTGTTCAACTGCTGACTTTTATCGGACCAAAGCATTCGTCAAACGGCAGATCCAGCGCTTCGAGCCCTTGGCAAGCTTTGGCAAGCTCCTAAAAGATTACCTCTCTCATCTCTTCGTGATCTCTTGACCCATGCCGAAGCCCAGGATCATGGATCACTGCCTTGCTGCCTTTAACTATGCATAGCCAATGGATCGATAATATATCTGCAACATTTTTATAAAGCTTGCCACCATGTTGACCTGATAGACAGTCGTTTCTCTCGTGCACATTGAATTATGTCTTCATCGTCGACCATCCCCTTCGTTGGTATCGAGAAAACACTCCTCCATACGCAGTGGCACGGGTATATTGAAGTTAAGCGACCTTCCGGCCACCTTTGTTCTATGCAACTTACTCTCCAACAGTCGCCGCCAGTACTTTGGTATTCTGGAACTATTTCCTCACGTTTGAGGACGAGGTTGGCCTTTGTTTCATCGTTCAGCTTATAGCTTACTCAGGTGTACGGTCTAGCTCGAGCTCATATGGGTAACTAACATGTCTCCATTCGATTATCGAGGCATCTTTCTTACGAATCGATATACAGAGACGACCAAAAAATGGAGTAACTGTTTTGTTTCTTGTGGTAATTTCAAACTCCTTCCTCATGATCTAACGCTTATACGTCTCCCATAGAACCGCTACCTCGCTATGATAGCCCAGCTCGTCACAACATATGGTTAGTTAATATCCAATGGATTTGGTTCGGAATTTCTTCTCAACAATATTCGGCTTATCCTAGCCCATGTGAGCTCGAATGTTACTTACAAAATAAGCCGATGCATCCCGAAGCGACGGACTGGACTGACGAATCCCTTATATATATATATGTCTTGAAAATAGTTATGAGTGCCTTGTCTTGAGACAAAGTTCAGTCAATCGCCACATCGGACGCTCATGCTTGGACGTTATCGTTAACCCATTGGCAGCTGTAAGTTTGGCATTTGGTCTCCGTTCCCCCATCATAACTTTCCCTCTGAAAACAGGTAAATTTGCTATCGCGTATTGGCTGATTGGAACAAGTACGTCAACTAATGGCAGCCTATCGGTTTGACCTCAACAATCTATCATCAAGGCATCCTTCAGCTGGTCATAACCGACGGAATCGTCTGGCTCTGTGTTTGCGCTTTATACCACAATTCCAAAAAAGTTCGATGGCCTCTATTAGGGCTCATGGCGGTATGCGTGTTAGCGGGCGCTGCAGTGCTTGGAGCTGTTGGATCCCACTCGAAAGGTGAGCTGGTGGAAATCACTCGGACCTGCCTTAATATCGATATGTGATAGGTGCCATCGGCCAGCAGTTCGTCGTTCGACGATTCCTATCTATACTGTGCAGGAACATCCTCGGACATAGCTTGGGATACTCAGGCTGGCAATTACACGGGTTGCTTGGACATTGAAGGCTTTGAGGGTGGAACGAGTGCAGAAGACTGTGAAGGGGGCTGGAAACAAGCGGTAAAGACCAGTGGAAGAGACGGGACGGAGGGGAGGAGGAGCGTTGGAATAATGGCCTGAATCTGGGCCAGAAAATACGAAGGGAAACAGGTGCCGCAATTGGAAGGCAGGGCGGCAGTAGCGGAGGAGGAGGAGTAGCAGCAGCGCTCACTCTTAGGCGTTACACTGAAGCCGGTCAAATGGAGGGAAGGATGACTCCTGGAAATCCGGCCTGAATTCGGGCTAGTCAATGGGAGCAGGAGAGGAGCAGCAACAACGGTTGAGATTCAGGCATTTCAGGCATTTATTTGCTCTCTGGGAGGTAGTAGTTGAGAAATGTTTCAGTCGAAATAGGGCCGAGATATTTGCCTGCTATTTCATTGGCAGCGACAACAAAGACTGGGTCGTATTCTTCGGCAGTTGACGTGGATGAGTGAATGGAGCTCATACGAGCATGAATAGACGTATCACCGACTTTATCATGAGCGGTTTTCGTGGGTGTTGTTGACATAGAGAGGCTCAGAGAAGTAGGAGTCGGAAGAAAACGCGGGGAATGATAGACGCCCATCGGATGACGGCTTGTTCCAGCATCAGACTCTCGGCCACCGAGGATTATTTTCCTCCAGAACTCAACTCCTCCAACTCCGTCCAGGTGTCGCGTTGGACGTGATCCATCCCAACGGCTGAATCCAGGCTTCAGAACACTCGTCATTTAAGCCTCCCACGCCTGTGCTCGACATCGTCAACTTTCAAGTCCGTTTACTTCTGAACACTAGAAGAATCGCGCGTGTGGGTAGATTGTTTCCAGGTTAGCCGCTAATCTCTTGTTCTTTCATCTTCCTAGTATTTCTCGGACATTCAACCAACTCCGAGAAAACCTCCTGTATCCAAATCTGTCGTTTACTACCCAATACTCTGCTGCCCAGCAAAGGATGTTCTCGAGCTTCTATGATGTTCATCGAGAATTTTTCCGAGAGGTTGACTGAGTTTTGGGTTTTTTGGTGTGATTCTCGCTTGCAGGGCTGGATTGGCATCTTGCTGGTACCTTTCTCGCTCATTTAACTTCTTAGAGCCATGCTGATGAACACGAATAGATGGATTTATTTCGCTGATATGCAATCTGTGATACTGATCTCATATCTCGTATCTCATTGCTCCATACACCTTCCTCCTCCTAACATCTTCCATCTCCCATCTTTCTCCCCATCATTCTCCCCCTCCTCACTCTCCTCCATCCCAATATATGTATGTCTTCACAGGTCGAATTCAAAGCCCTTCCAAGCTCCAACTCTACTAGTCCAAACGCCAACTTAAACACAAACTCGTCTTCGCTTAGGATTAATACGAACATTGACGGTAGCTCCTCAGGTATGTTTGATCTATATCTATCATCTGTTCGCTCGACGCTGAACGCCGATGCTTTTTTTCCTTCTTTCATACAATTACCAACCTCTACGACACCCAACATGCGCCAATCCAAATGTGAACGCTATTGGGCACCTCTCAACGCTAACAGGAAACGCTTCCACTAGCTCTGACCCACGCACATCCTCCTCCCTCCTCCTCTTTGAGGAATACGTCCCGCGCGAATATCGTGTCCAGCTCGCACATCAGATCCTAGGTATTCATCCATCGGTGATTTTGAGTCCTTCTGTGAATGCGATGATTGGTATCTGCTCTACTCTCATTCTAACATACAGCCAACTTCAACTTTTCTTCTTTCCAGCCACCTCACCCTCAGACCGCGTCAGAATTGGTTCCTTATTCGCCAACTCCTCCAATGTCAATGTATCCACAGTTAGTCTTAGTCTGAAGGAGAAGGATAAGAAGAAGGATAACGATAAAATGGGCGGAGGCGTATTCAGCGGAAGCACGCGTACGCTGACTTCGTCTACTCCGACGCCATATAATGATCCTCGCAATGGTACTGCGACATCAACACTAACACCGTATGACTCGAGATCTGGAGCTACGCCTACGCCTTATGATTCCCGGTCCAGATCACAATTGGGCGGAGCCACCCCAACTCCGACACCGTATGATTCGCATAGTGTACGATGACTGCGCTTATCTTTCGGTGGTTTCTAATCAATGAATTTGCAGAATCCCTTCAGAAACCCCAGAAAGTGCGTTTCCCATTAGAATTATCCATTGTAAATGCGATCGTAAATGTAATAAATACTTTGCAGGCAGGGTCATTCCGAGGCTCCCCGGGCTGCCTGTGCGTCAGTTACCAACTTGAATAGAGTCAGAGTCAGAGAACAACAAAGTGTACCACCTCCTTGGCTAATATAGCTCCGTACTTAATATATACTAGTGAAGAGGGTTCAGCTCTGAAAAATAAATAGGGTGCGTTTCATGAGCATGGACGGAGAAATTGCTAAACGTTTCTCGGTCACCAGGCTTTATCAATTCAAAGCCCCTGGGATAATCTCCCAAGGTTGAATTCTGGCTGAATAATGGTCACATCAGTGTCAAATGGCAAGTCAGGATAAATTCTATCACACGGATCTCCAACTGGGCCCCCAGCGGTGAAGATGATGCTAAAATCTGGTGTTGTCCACGTATTCTCGTTTCTCTGGTGTCTCTCTACTCTTTCCTCAAGTTCAGCAGCTGTATACGACAGTTATAGTGATCTTCCGTCAACTGCTTATGATTTTATTGTGATAGGAGGTGAGTTTCGCTAGCGTCTACTATGCTGTATTCACGAACAATCGTGATTCTGTTGCAGGAGGAACCGCAGGAAATGTTCTTGCAAACAGGCTCACAGAGAACACAACTTTCTCTGTGTTGGTACTTGAAGCTGGTGGAACGTGAGTCTCTCTCTGTCTTGCAGTTTCTGTCTCATGCGGCGGTGAGACGTGCGATCCCGGTTTTTATCTTGTTGAGTTGACTACAAAGCCATTCATTCGTACCACGCATTTCATTCCTCCAGAAACATCAACGCTTTCGAAATCGACGTACCCTACTTCTGTACCAGGTTTAAGCCCCAATTTGACTGGAACTATTCCACCACAGCGCAGAGCGGGCTGAACGACCGCTCCACTGGATTCCCAAGAGGTTTTATTCTTGGCGGAACAAGCTCTGTCAGTAAGTACACTAAGTATTGTTCCCAAGTGATCGCCGTCGTAATTATAAATAAACCAATGTTCTTCCTGTTGAACTATTCCTAATGCGTTCTTCCAGACGGAATGGCTTACACTCGTGGATCTGCAGATGACTGGGATCGATTTGCGGTGGTGACTGGGGACGATGGATGGTCGTGGGAGAATATACAGCCGTATCTTGCTCTGGTACGTATCAGAATTTGTAAACTGCCTCTCTTTTCTTCATCTGCGAGGCTCCGTAGAACGAGAAATGGGTACCTCCTGCGGACGGACACAATACCACCGGCCAATTTAACCCCTCAGTACACAGTTTCACTGGAATCAACGATGTCAGTCTTCCCGGGTTTTCCCAAAGCATAGACTCTTTGGCGTTGGAAGCTGCACAAGAGCTCGGCGGAATCTTCGAGTACAACGAAGATGTGAATTCGGGTACACCGTCAGGGTTCGGTGAGTGTAGAGCGCTCCTATGCCAACGATAACGGGTACTCACTTTTGCTTACCTATTCAAAGGCTGGTTTCAAACAACTATAACCACCCACGGCCGTCGAAGTAGCTCTGCAACATCATATCTCGCACCTAAATATATTGCAAGAAAAGGGCTGGACATTTCTCCTCAACGCACGTGTTTCTCGAATCCTTGCAAGCACGTCAAATAGCTCCTCATCTGGATATGCCTTCCGTGCCGTCGAATTTGCTCAAGATCTTAAGGGTATGTATTATTCACAGGAGAAAAAATGAATAACTAAATAAGTTTTAGGTCCCCTTTTCCATGTTAACGCGTCGAAAGAGATCATTTTATCTGCTGGAACCATCGGCTCTCCACAAATCCTTCTCAACTCTGGGATCGGGAATTCCACCACCCTCGCCCAGCTCGGAATACCCCCACTAGTCAATCTTCCTAGTGTTGGACTTAATTTTACTGATCAGCCGCTAATCGCGAACACCTTCCTTGTCGACTCCACGAAAACATACGATAACATTAATCGCAATACCACTGTCTCGAATAGAGTCTACGCGGAGTTTAACAAGACGGGGATGGGGCCATTAGTGGACACCTTTGCAAATCAGGTCGCTTTTTTGAGGGTGAATGAGAGTTTGACGGAACAGTTTGGCGATCCTTCGTCAGGGCTCAATTCTCCGCATATTGAAATGTACCCGGGAGTGAGTGATGCGAATTCTATCTAGAGTCATTATTTAAGCTTGTGCTTTAGAACGGCTTTTTCTTGTCTCCTCCGCCCACCGGGTTTTATTTAACAATGTTCACTGTGATTGTTAGTCCTGCTTCTCGTAAGTTCTTAGCCCCCCAGTTTTTCTGCTAACTCATTTACTTCTTCAGGTGGTTCCGTCACCATCAACAGCAGCGATCCATTTGCTCCTCCTCTCATTAATCCCGGCTATTTTACTTCACCCTTCGACATCGCCGCCATGCGTCAAGCCTTGCAAAGCGTGTTCCAGTTCCTTTCGGCACCATCATGGGATGGATACATCTTTTCTCAATTCGGGAATTTCGAAAATATTACTGCTTCAACTGAGAGCAATGTATTGGATGACTATATAAAAAATTCCACATCTACCAGTGCACATCCCGTGGGCACTGTAGGAATGAGTGCCAAGGAAGCGAATTACGGGGTCGTTGATCCAGATTTAAGAGTAAAAGGAATAGAGGGGCTTAGAGTGGTGGATGCTTCTGTCTTCGTGAGTCTATTGGATACATATTTTGATCCATCTACTGATAGGAGAGTAAAGCCTTTTGTCACGAGTGGACATACTCAAGTCCCGGTGTATGTTTTCGCTGAGCGAGGAGCAGCTCTTATAAAGTCCGCTTGGTTATAGCTATCATATCATTAGGGCGTTACTATCCAGATCATTGTTTGTACGTCTTCACTTGACCGGCAGAGTACACAAATGTACGTGAGTCTGGCGAGTGTGTCAATGAGTTGATTGAGAAAGCCTCCATCGCAATAAGGTGAATAACAGTGGGAAAATTTAAATAACGAGACGCGGTGATGACTTGTGATCGCGCCTATGACTTGAACTTCAACGTCCAGGGCGACGTCTCTCTCAGTCTGCCATTCTTGTCAAAATGAGCCCAGGCTCTCGTCCTTTTATCAAATTTTGAAGCCCTTCCTAGCCTCAGATATAACAAATCGCATCTTCTCCAGAAATTGCAGTGTACCTGTCAAACCAGCCTCCCAGCCTGCAACGAAATGCCACACATCGAGGGCTATGGGCCTCTCGGCTACTTTTCTTTCGTCTTGACGGTCCGGAAGGAGCTTGTTTTATGAGCTCCAGGCTCGCCGACAGCGACCATCATCGCTAGCTGAGGTCAAAGAAGTGAAATTGGGTTGGCCGAAAGATGCCAATCTTTGCTCAGATTCACGAAGTGCCCCGTGAGTCCTCCCTGCCCCTATCTTTTTTATGATTACTGAAGACTTTTCGCAGGTTTGCGTTGTTGTTCTTTGCTTTCCCTGTATTCGTGTCCCATACTATCAATCTTCCGTTCCAAACCATCATTTCCGCATCCTCCAAATTCCGCTCAAGCATGAAGGCAGGACCGTTCTAATAAATAGCTTCTTGAAGCCATTCATCGTCTTGCACCAAACAATGGTCGGCGATAAGCTCACGGAAATATGTCGACTGCCGTTTAAGGTTGCTTTCGGAAGGGAATATGAGGTGCGTACTTTTGAAGTAAACAATATTTCAGCAAGCATTAATCGATTTTTGGTTTACAGTTCATTGGAAGCGACTGCGTTGCGTCTCAAGACGACAGGATTACTATATAATCTAAACGTTGACGTACGCATCCACTACTGCCCTTGCGATCCGCTCCTACTGTAATAATGTCATATAGTATAATTAATACTATATGTACTGCTAAACGGCTTTCGTTTGACCCATTGCGATCGGGGAACGCCCTAAAGTGAGAAGGCCATCTTGTTCCCATGCCTCAGCGGATATAGCGGATGGTCAGACTTCGGCCCGGACGGCCCGGATTAGCCGCTTGGGCGCCAACGCAAATGAACTGTTTTTTTTTAGGTGTAACAAGATCTTCGCATCTCTCGTGTTCCATCCTGAAGGACTTACCTTTAGGTCTGTATGCAAAACATGTTCCCCTTGACCATCCGGTTCTGACGGTACCCGATATATAAAGGTTCGGACCGGTAGGTGCCATGCTGCCAGCTACGCTTGCCAGCCACTACTAATTTCCAGCTATGACCATCTACATACCCCCGGAACTCCCTATATTGTTGCTAATGCCCAAACAAGAAACGGAGACCTTCAAGATGACCTAGATAAACATTTCTGTGTCCTTCACCAGCCAGCAGATAGCCCCATGCTTGCTCCGCATAGCAATCAAGGTTAAAACTACCGAATATAGCTATGTTTTACGCTCGCTGGTCACAGCAGCGTAGAAATTAAACAATATGGTTAACTTTGGCTGAGCAAAATATACCTTAGGTGTCTGCGAAAAATATTTACTCTTTCGTTTTACAGCGGATGGCTCCATTCCAGTTCCGCATAGCAATCGGTGTTGCAACTACCCAATCTAGCTCTGTTTTACGGTTGAACGCTATAATGAAATAGAAAGTATATATTATGGCCTATTATGGCAACTCTGGCGGAGTGAAATATACCTTAGATGTATAGAAAGAACTTCTACTCTTCGGTTTTACAGCGGATGGCCATTTGGCTCCGCTATGAGCAATTCAATCACAATCCCTGTCAAATCAGGTCTACAGTAAACAGCTCATATCTCCGAGCCAAGTGCACCCTCTGACTATTGTTGGCAGAGTGAAATACACGTTTAGGTACTAGGAAAATACTCCCATATTTCATTTTGACTTGGCAGTCCGTATAGCTCTGCTATACCCTTGTGCATTCAGTTATTTGACCCAATTTTGAGCCAAACTGCTACTCGCTGTATTGGTCTGACACACTTTAGAAATAGCTTATCGTTAAGAGATTACACCTTTATATAGTATAACTACTTTGGGTGTCCAAGTAAACCCGCAACCCGTTGACTCGCTGCAGTCAGCTACGTACTATAAAATGACCGAAATTCAGGTCGTTTTTTCTGCAGTACCAACACAATTGGAATCAAAGTTAAGACTCGTAAGTGCTATCTAGGAGCAGGTGCTGATGCAACAGGGGACCATTGATGGCAGCTCAGTTGCTTGTAACTGCTCCGCGTCGTTGAACGTTGTGAAGCAGACGGAGGTTAAGCATAAGGTGATAGTGCGACTGAAATGAGGCTGGCGATGTCGACCCAGATTGCGAGGAATTTCGTGGGTGACCATGAAGGAAGGAACCCAACTTCCCTACACGTTCAAGGACTTCAAATATCATAAGTCTTGCAACGCCCATTCCAACTACAGCAACCCTAGGTCCACCGTGGCCGGAAGTCTTTGGTGGTAGAATTACTCTGTACTATACATGCTCATGGGAAAAAAAAAAAAAAGTATTGGGCACTCTGAATAGCTTATATGAGAGCTATAGCCTACAGGATCATGGTGCACTAAAAATTTTTGAATATTAATGAACAGATCGTGAGCTAGTTATCAACATTATTGACAACGAGAAAAGTTCCCACAGTCGATGAGCCAATCTTAATAAGATTTGTTAGTATTGTAGTGCTACATGAGGAATATCCAGCCTAATAGAAGAGATACATAAAGTGAAATAT